>WNYC01000076.1:0-162088 GCA_021396375.1 Sporothrix mexicana | reverse complement strand
AGTTTACGTATAGTTTATTATTAATAAACGGTAGTAAAACTAGTAACTTTATAGTTATTAAGTTAATATACTCGGTAGTATAAGTAAAAATAAGTTTTATTTATTTATAAAGTTAAAGAGAGTATTAACGTAAGTGGAGGTTCGTTCGGTTATATTTTAAAACGGGTAGTAAAGGTTAACGTTTTTTATTAAAACGACGTTAACTTCGGCGTTAAGAGTCGGTAAAAAAGTAAAGCGGAATAACGGTAAGTTTTATAGCCGTAAGTTAGAAGTATACGGTTTATTATAAACTTTAAAAATATAAAAAGGTTAAAGCTTTTATATATAAATTATAATATAAATAAAGTTTTTATTAATTATATATTTTTAATACGATAATAGTAAACTTTTAACTACGTAACCGGTAAAGCGACTTTCGCCGGCTTAAAGTTTATAATATTTATTAAAGGTTAACTTTAATACGTCGTCGTTTTTAATTTTAATTATTTTTTAAAAGAAAACGACGTTAACGTCGAGGATATTTAAATAGTATAATATTATTTATACGTAATGGTTAATTTTATATATATTTTATAAAATAATTACTATTATTAAAAAAATAATAGTAAAAGTTATAGTGTACGTATTATTATCGTTACGTTAAAGCGAGTTAATAGTAAATAATAGCTCGTAACGTTACGGCGTTCGGTAAAAAAAGTTTAATAAAAAAAGTAAATATAAAAGTAAGTTAAATAACTTCCGCGGTAGTTAAAGTAACGTTTTTTTTTAAAAGGTTTATTATAAAAGAAACTCTCGTAAGTACTTTCGTAATATATATAACGAGAGGGCTTTCGGTAATTATATACTTTATAGTTTTACGTTTAGTAACGGTAATAAATTTACGGTCGAGTATTTAACTTATACAGTACGGCGCGGTAAAAGTAATAGTTAAAAATAATACTTTTACGAATAAAAAATACGGCGTTAACGTCGGTGGTTAAAATAAAGTATAAACTATTAAAGCCGGCCGGCGAGACGTCGTAGTAAATTATAAAGCGTATTTAAAAAACTAAATAAAACGTATTTAATTTATCGTAAATATTTTATATTTCGTTAAAAAGGGTAACGGTTAGTACGTTATAAAAAACGACCTTTAAACTATTAATCGTAACGTCGACGCCGAAGTTTTTAATTTAAAATATATTTTTAACAAACTACCGGTTTATCTTTTTTAAAAAAACGACGACGTTATCGCCGTTTATAAATAAATGTACGGTATAAGCCGTTACGCGGTTATTAACGGTTAATTTAATAGCGTTAACGATAACTTCGTATATCGGCGGTAACGTTATTCGGTTAATATAAAGGATAACTTTTTCGTATAGTAATAACTTAATTACCGTAAAATTAACGTTATTATAGTAACTAGTTATTTATTATAATAAAAGAGTAGTTTTCGCCGCCGTTATTACCGTATATATAGTAAAAGGGTTAATAGTAATAAGGATAACGACTAAAGTAAACGTCGTTTAATTAATTAAAGGTAATTAAGTTAAGCGAAAAGTTTAAAAAGTAACTATATAAAAAAGTTTTTAAATAATAACGTCGAAGGTAACTCCGGCGTAAAGGTCGGTTTAATACGCGGTCGATAAAGTAATAGTAATAATATTAGTATAAGCCTCCGTAATACCGTAAATCACGGTTACGTCGAGAGGGATAAATATAATTAAAAGGGATAAGGCCGCGAGAGTATCGTTAAAGGCGGCGGCCGTTACCGTAGTTAAGGTGTTAATAAAAGCAACGTCCTTAAACGTGCGGCTCCGCTTAGTCGAGGACTATCGGGGGGTGTTAAGGTGTAAGGTGTTACGGCCGGGAGTTTAAGGGAGAGGGCTATAAGCTAGCTTAAAGTTGTTGGCCGTCGGAGGGCGGGCTCGCTTTAGCGGGGCCGAGGGAGGCGGCGGTGGCGCTGCCGGGCTACGGGCCCGCGCGGCGGCGCGTTGAGCCCGAGGGGCAACGGTGGGCATGCCGGTAGGGGACGGCGGAAGGGGGCTTATTTGTTGATTGTATTGTTTGTAATGATAATTTTTATTTATTCCACATGTTTTTCCGCTTATGCGATTTTTTTGACCTATATGTAATATGTCTATATATATTCTTAGCAAATCCACCTCACGCAATACTAATACCGAACGTTTCCAAAATGACATTACCCTATGAAGGCACACATATCTCATGTTCAACAACGGCCTTTTTCGGTCGGACTGATTGTCCCTATCTCTCACGGGCGCATTCCGTATTGGCAAACGTGTATAATTCTTTTGAGTAGTTTCTCCATCGCTCTTCTTGCCCCGGTTATGTGCTCCCGGGTACTTTATTTGACGGGCTAAAGATGTCTTCATTTCGTGAATTTGTCATTGATTCATGGGTCTCTCTGTTTCTATCCTTTTACTGTGACAAGCCATAGCGGGCTGTCCTTTGTTTCCTTCCACATTCGTCACCGTTCCTTTAGTGACCAGCATCCGGGCCAGTGCCGTTTCTCTCGCCGACTGTCTCGTTAGAAGGTTCACGATTGCAAAGTGGAAAAGCAAAAGCGTCTTGTCCGACTTACCATCCAGAGCCACCAAAAACCGGCTCACACAGTTGTACGCCGCAATCACCGCCGTCAGCTCAACCACCTCCTTGTCGCCAAACAGCGCCTTTACGTGGGCAAACGTCGCCTCCGACACCTCGACGTTGCGCGTCATCTCGTCCGTGTAAACGAGGACGGCCCACTGCTTGGCATTGAGGGAGCCACTGTCGACGGCTGCTGTGCTCTCGAGGCTGTACGGGGCCTCCTCGAGAACCACCTGCAGCCCCTCGTCCGGGACGCCGGCGGCCGTGGCCAGCGGCGCATGGTGGCCCCACTCGTACCAGGCGCGGTTGACGGCAGCGACGCGGCTGATGGCGAGCTCGCGCAGGTCGGCCGGGATGGAGTCGGTCTTGGTGCGGATGGCGCCGAGGAACGAGTTCCAGCCGTCGGCGACCGCGGGGGAGTGCAGCAGCGTCAGGTCCAGGGGCTGCAGCGGGCGGGGTGCGCGGCGGGCGGCAACCCGGTCGACAATGGCGGCCGAGGCCGGGTCGTCAAACTTGGGCGGGTTGGGCATATACGGGAGACGCATGCTGGCGGTTGTTGTCGAGGAAAAGGTACGATGGTAGAGGGTGGACAAAAGTCTTGGTTGACGACGAAAGAGGGACATTGTTGGTTTAAGAATGTTTTCGTTGTCGAACCCCGTCCCAACTTCCCCGTGCGGCGGGTAGGAGCCGCCTGCACTTGCCGAGCCCGAAGTGCTCCAAAATGCTCCAAAATGCTCCAAAATACACCCACCAGCAAGCTAAAAGCTTGCTTCTCCAAACAATGTTCCGTCGACTGTGTTCAGCGGTCATTTGGAGCGGAGAAACTCCGTCATCAGTGCCCTCGACAAGTCACAGACGGCGCATTTCGCCGATCTTCGGCAAGTGGTCCCGCTCTGTAGGCTAGAACGTTTACCCGCGACCCGGGCCAATAGCGGGGGAAGTAAGTCCAGTAATTCCTACAAAAAGCACGCCAGCACTTGCCAGTGTAAGTGGCGGAATTAGGCAGTTGGCGATGCTGTCACAGATGGGCCTCATCAGAACGTCACAACATCAAAATATCAAAACACAAAGCGTATTCAAAAGAATAAAAAGAGGAAATATAAACAAAAGATTGCGAAAAGCCAAATTATCCAAACAATGCAAAAATAGACAAAATGAAAGAAGAAAGGAGTCAACTCTCATTCCACCTCGACCGCTACGTCTGCGTCGGCGCCGGTGCGGGAGCCGCCTGCACGGGGGCATCGTTCAAGTAGTTGTACGGCATCGGGTGCGTATCGTAGTACTTGTCGTACGTCAGCAGCGCAAACCCGGGGTCCTGCGGCGCAATCGCCTGCGGCCAGCAGGGGTTCAGCGCTAGACCGTCGTCGGGGGCCGCCGCTTGGCCCCAGGCGGAAATGGTAAACTCGGGCCGCTGGCTGACGGTGATGGCAGCCTCGGTTTGCACCAGGTTGGTGTCGTGAATCACATTCGTGCGGTGCGACCGCGCCACGCGGTCCTGGAACTCGCGGTCCGACAGCTCTTTGACGGGGCCGTTGAAGCAGGCGCCGCGCCACATCTGGCCGGCCCGCTGGTTCTGTTTGCCCGGGATGAAGCGCACGAGCTGGCCGTTGCGGTTTTGGCCGCTGTTGACGTACGCCGGGTTTATGTCGTTGAGAAGGTATGCAGGAGGGTATTCGTCGCGGTCGCACTTGGGCCAGGTGCGGTGCGCCGGATCGAGCCAGCCCTTGCCCTTGTGCTGGTCGCTCCAGACGCGCGTGGCGGCGGCGTCCTGGCGGTGCTTTGTGCTGGCGGCTTCCTGGGGGCAGGTCAAGGTAGCATACTGCGGGTTCTCGCGGATGACCGACGAGTAATGGTAGCAGGCCTGGGTCCAGGCGGCCTCGCACTTCTTCTTAACCTGGCTGGCGGTGGCGGCCGGTGCATAGACCAGCGACGTGACAATCATCTCCTGCGTCTTGACGACATTGTTGACACAAGATAGCTTGCGCAGGGTGTTCTTGCCGGCACCCAGCCGCTGTGTCTCCTTGCCCTTGGGAATCTTACACTTTTTGGGCCGAGGCTTACAAGCCGCAGCTGCGCCGTCGACGGCGTCAATGTTGTAGTCAATGTCGTCGACATAGTACTCGCTGTCGTAGTTCTCGTACTCGCCGTGTGCGTCAGCGGTCAAGACACCGGCCTCGGCGCGCGGCCAGAGTGTTTCAATGGCGCCGTCGGGCCGCGTGGTCGTCTTGGGGACAGAGTGGATGCCACCGTGCTCTTTGCCCATGCCACGACGGACCTTCTTGGGCGGGTTCGCGCAGTCAGTGGGCTTGTCCGTCGGTTTACCCGTGGGCTTGTCTGTCGGCTTGCCAGTCGGCTTATCGGTGGGCTTGCCCGTGGGCTTAGGATCATTGGACGTCGGACGCGGCTTGGACTTGTCCTTGGGGTTGCCGTCGTCACCACGGCGGCCGCCGCCCTTGGGGAGATTCTTTGGTGCCTTGAAGCCCGTGACAGCGTCGGTCACATCGCTGAGAATGCCAAAGGCCTTCTTGATGTCGTCGGGCACGAGATCGGTGTTCCCGCAGGGGCTCAGCCACCAGTCGAAAGCACCCTGCGGGTCTTGGTCGCTGGGATACACATAGTTGACAATCTGCGCAGCGGTTGTCACGGCATCTTTTGTATATCAGCAGATGTTTCGAGGCCGTATTGAAACCTGGGAAACTTACTTAGGCCAGCCGACAGTTCGCCGCCAGTAAAGATGGCGGATCCGATGTCCACAACAAGCTTAAGCGTGGACATGAGCAAGTAACAACCAATCTATATTGTTAGAAGGTGTCATGGACCAGTTGGTCGGAAGGGCGGGGGTCTCACCTCGGCAATAATGGGCAGCGCTTCAAGGACGGTGTTGGCAATCTCGTTGACCAGGTAGTTGTCACAGCTGCAGGTTCCCGAAGCCACACGGCTCGGCAGACCCGAGATCTTCTGCCACGGGATCGGCTCGTTGAGCGGCCAGAAGCCGACACAGCCGTAGTTGGTCGTCTTGCCGGCGGCTTTTGCGGCATCCAGCTGCGGCTTACAGTAAATCTTGCAGGGCGCGACACTGTCGTCGTGGTTGCCATTCTCGTAGATAAAGCACCTGTTGGCATTGGCGGCGCGCGGGTCGTCGGGCGGCGGACTGCTGCTACCGCCTCCGCCACCATTGTCGTCGGTGTCGTCGTCGACCATCGTCTCAAGAGGCTTCGTGCACACGTCCTCTGGGCAGTAGCCATAGGTGCAAGCAAACTTGCACATCTTGTTGATATCGATGCCCTGCTCGTTCCAGGCGATAATGTCATTGTTGGCAGAGCCATCCTTGACAGCCGGCAAGGCATCCAGAATGCCGCGCTCTGTGCAGTAGCACAGCGACTCTGGACAGAATCCCAGGTCGCAGGTAAACTCGCACAGGTCGCCTGTGTCAACAGTCAAGTCATCACCAGCAATACATCCCTCGTCGCCGGCCTTGCCACGGTCCGACGAGGCATTGTCCATGTCATCAGCCGTAAAGGACTGCAGGTCGATGGCCCAGTTGACAGTTCCGGCAAAATTGAGGCCCTTCCACGAGTCACGACGACGGTCCTGCGTAGTGGGCGTCATGTAGGCGACATAATCACCATTGTAAAGTATGACATCGGTATCCGACGTGCCGTCATACATGGACTGAGCTCCCTGGCGGATGAGCTCGTTGATCTCGGCATTGGAAATGTAGCCGGCGGTCTGTGTGCAACGGCCGGGCGTGGCGTCCGACTTGTTGCGAGCGCCAGTAAACTCGCAGAGAGGACCCCAACAGCCGTTCTGGGCCATGTGGAAAGAACGGCCATAGCTAGCCTCACCGACAACGACCTTGTTGTTTGCAACGCCCGCCTTGGTGACTGGAACTGGTTAGATAGGAAGCAAATCAATAAACACGGGAGGGCTAACTTACTGATTGAGAGTGAGTTTTTGGTCTCGGTCAAGTTGACTATTTTGTTAGTTTGATTCTGTGACCCCCAATTCTTTGTTGACATTCCACCTTATTTTCAGGGGCTACTGTACACTTACCATGACTGCGAATGCACTTGCCCGAGGGGCAAGAGTCAAACGAGTTCGGATTGCCATAGTCCCACTGGCCGTGCAAATCATACGTCATGTAGACGATGTAGTCGACGGCACTGCCGATGCGGTCAATGGGGAACGGCTTGAGGTACCAAAACGAGGCCGGCGCGGCAATGGACAGCGACTTGTCCTTGCCCAGCTTCTGCTTCATGGTGATCAAGAACTTGAGATAGCCCAGTCCGTCACCCTTTTGTCCAATGGGCTGGCCTCCGGCGAAAATATCTGGTGCCGCCGGGTACTCCCAGTCAAAGTCGACACCGTCCAGCCCTTCGTCCTGCACAAACTTGAGCACATTGGCCACAAACGTGTCCCTGTTCTCCAGGATGGCCTTGCGCATAATCTCAAACGTGGCAGCATCCGTCGAGAACGACCAACCGCCAAACGACACGATCCGCTTGACGTCCGGCAAGGCCTTGAAATCGGCCCACTGCTTGTTTGTGTCGTTGATCGTGGGCTTGAGTGTGCTGGGGTCAATGGCCGCGAAAGCCCAGTGGATGTGCGTGTAGACGCCGCCAACATTGGCGTTCTTGGCCTTGAGCTTGAGACAGGTGCGGTCCATGCCGAATGCCTCGTAGTAGCCAATCCTGATCGGCGTGGCGGGCGGCCCCGAGTTTTGCTTGATGTCGCGGTTGCAGTTGGATATGCACGTGTTTTGGAAATCCTTGTCCTTGGCACCAGGACCGCCGCCGCCCTTGGGTTTGTGAATGTCGCAGTGCTGCGGGAAGACGCCACAGAAGCCCCAGTTACTGCAGCAGGCATTGAGCGGGCAGGGATTGAGGTCGGCCATGGACTCGGACTCGTTCTTTGGGAGGGTCGTGCCGGGCAGCGTCGGGCCGCACTCGACACCTTGTTGCGGTGGTGGCAGCGGTGGGCGGCCGTCACTCAAGCACATATTGTTTCCAAACATCATGCCGGCGCAGTCGGTCCAGGCCCATGTCTTGTTGGCGTTCCATTTCTCGATGTCGGTAACTTTGACGCCGTACTGCGTAGCCAGTTTGGAGCAAGTGTCTGTCTTTTGGATCACGTACGACGCGCAGGTGCCGTCCGAGTTTTTGGTTGGGGGCGTAGCCGCATCAGCAGCGCGGCCGCGAAGGAAGCGCGAGGCAAGTTGACGGCGTCCGACGGCCAGTGTCCCGTTTGTGTTTCCTGAGACGGGACCGAGGTCCAGCACATGAGTCTCAACTGGAGACGAATCGGTCTGCAGGTTGCTTCCCAGAGACGACACACAAGTGCCCTTGGCCCACGATGCAACTGCTTGCTGGACAATGGACAGATCACCAGTGGCATCCATGGCAATGCCCAAAATGTTTTCGGCCGTGCGGTTTCCGCTTCCACTGCCTCCACAAAGCTGAGCGGCAAGAGGCTGTGAAGCTGTCCCGGCCGATTGTAGACGGTCTGACAGAGATTTGAGCACGGCATCTGCCGTTGCAGACTTGCCCAGGCCAGATCCCATGTATATGCCCACAGTTGTCTGCCGGTGGTGGGCAAAAACAACTGTCTCGTCGCAGTTGTCTGGTACGTCAAAGTACGCCTGAAGACCCTTGATCATGGCGCCAATATCACTGCCATCACCACTGCTCCGTGAAGCACCCGTTGCCACCACAAGCTTCTGCAGAGCTGTGGTGTTGCCATTAGACGACGAAGAAGATGCAGCGTGGACAGCACATGACGCTGCCCGGTTCAGCCGGCCCTTGTTCAGTGTATTGGTGGTCTTTGGGTTTTCGATAGGTGGTGGGCTAGCTGTCAAAGTAGCTGCTGACGACGATGAGAGGGAGCAAGCATAGATAGGCACGCCTGCTCCAGACGACGGGTCCGCTGTCAGTGGCTGCTCAACAGAAAATTGTAGGAGCAAAGGCTCGTCACAACGTTGGATTTGTTCAGGCGTCCAGTAGCGGACCCAGCTGTGGACGTTGGAATAGTCGCTGCAGGGAAGGGGACATGCGTGGAAATCCGGCAGGTAGGTGAAGCCCTCGTTGAGTGGTGGCGCATCAAGACCATCGAGGAGGTGGTCGAGCGAAGCCAGAGATGTGTCGGCAGCGTTCTCTGCGGCGGCTTCTGCACAAACTTGACGGATGAGAGACGAAAAGACCCAAAGTCCAAGAATGGAAGTCGCCCCTGTGAAAAGGGGCTTTGTGGAGTCGCGATTGGTCGGCCGCATCATGAAGGTATTCAAAAGGCAGGAGCGATGCTGGTGCTGGCTGCGATACCATCGTACCTTCCTCTCCATGACATCTACATCTACGACAGGAGATACTTCTTTTATATCTTCCATTTCTACACTCCTTTTCTCTTCATCATCTTCATCACCGTCTTCTTCCGTCTTGCCTGGCCTCACTTTGCATCGCCAGCTTCATCACGCCTGCCGCTCAACAACTCGACAACGCGCAGTGCATGCAACAAGACACAATCCTTCCGGAACATAGAGTGCGTGCATCTGCCCATACTCACCATATTCATGTTCTATTTGTTCTATTTTTTCTTCACATTGTACGCATCTTTCATATCGCGATATTGAAAGAAAAGTGCGTCCTTGATCCTTCGCGTTGTTAGTCGTGGCGATGCAGCCCTTTCTACAGCATTGAGGCTGCACTGTATCGAGCCGTTATTGAAGACAACATACAGAGCCCGCATCGAGAATAGATGAGAAACTCAGTCAAGTGCGAGATGCAAGATGCGAGCAGCACTCAAGGCAGCCTTTCTCTCTCAAGTCTCCCCGTCCAGCCCGATCGGAGATTGCGCGGCCGACGAGGCGGCCGGAGTCCGATATTGAGCGATGCAGGTGGCATAGACTCGAGAATCCTTCCAGACGGCAGACGGTAGATGGCAGGAAGATGGCAGGCATCTTGTCGATAAATGAAACGAAAGGCGGACTGGCTGTGTCGACCAGGGCCCTGTTGCGGCACGCGTGCGGCGCAGTTTTCGCTGTGTGCACTTCTTTCGTTTCTCCCCATCTCCCCATCTCTCAATTCTGCCCTTCTTTCCTTTCCATCTCCCGGCTAATCGGTCTGCTTTTCCCATTTGCAGCTGCACATCATTTAAAGCAATTGTCGTTCACAGTGTCGTTCCTGGGTGTTTGCATTTCTATCAAATCCTCCACGATTGCCAAGCCTCGTGTGAAAGTGCACGTCTGCCGTTACAAAAAATACAAAGACGGCAACTAGAGCGTGCTTTCACTGCCCCTCTCAAGCCCTCCGTCGTGCCGTGACATTTGCTTGGCATCGACCTTGCTCCCCTTTCTTCTCGTTTGGCCCTTTTCTATTCATTGTAACGATCTCCGTCCCAGTTGCTTTCTTGTCTTTTATTTTCATTTTTCTCAACTCTTCTTGTCATACGTTGCAGTCATTGAGTTGAGAGGACATTCAATCTCATTGACTAATTGACGCCTCACATCTGCATCTGCATCTGATCTACGATATACACCTGCATACTCCCCGTCTCACACTTTTCGTCTCCCCACATATCCATCACCATTCTCATCTCCAGGCAGACGTCCAGCCCACCTGCTCGCCATGCCTGACCTCGGCGACATTTCCTACTCGCAGGACGAGTGCGTCCAGGCCGTCCGCGACTACTACAAGTTCCTGACGCAAATGTACCTGGATGAGTCGGACATCGCCTACCCGCCCGACGACGAGGACGGCTGGCCGTCTATCTCCTCTGAAACCCTGGGCGAGCTCGAAAAGGACGACGCCGTACTCGACCTCTTGCAGCACCTACCCTATGTCCAGCAGCGGGAGACAGTCGGCGGGTCCGACACCGTCAAGACGGCGCCCTTCACCACGTTTGTCGATTGGGCCACCGCCGCCACCGACTTGGCCAATGGCCAAGACGATGCCGAGTCTTTAAAGTTGAGGACAGAGGGCGCCACCCTTTGCGACATACTGCCGTCGCACGTTGTCGGCCTCACCGGTGGACCCCGCGACAGCGATGTCTTCCTGCTGGACACGGACCTCGGCATCATTCTGTGGTACGAGTGCCCCGGCGAAATCACAAATGCCAGCCGCCGCTCCCAGCTGCTGCCGGCGGCCGTCCGCCCCGTGTCCGACGACCCCTACGACTACGAAGACGACGAGGAGCAGGCCGAGTGGCGCGGCGACAGCACGGCCTGGTCGATCCCGCACTTCTTTGCCATGCTCACCGACCACTTCAAGACGTTGGAGTTTGCGCCCCTCACCAAAACCATGGTCTGGGTGACGTTCCCCTACTTCAAGGCCAAGGACCGCGACGCCGTCGTCAACGGCGTGCGCAGCATCTACCGGAAACATCACTGGCCGGACTTGGCGCAGTACAACAAGGCGGCGTGCCAGGCCGAGATCAAGGAGTATTTGGCAGCCAACTTCCCGGACCTGCAGGATGAGTTTGAGGATTAGACGGAAGGCTTTCAGTGATGATACAATTAGAGTTTAGATAATAATAAAATGTTGCGGGTTATGCTTTTTTTTTTAAAAAAAAAAAAATCACTACTCCTTTTCTCATCGTCAGTTGCTTTTTTTTTTAAAAAAACAAATGTAAAGAAATATACGAGTCAAAAATAAATCCAGAGTGGAATAAGAAATATTGACAGCAAATTATAGAATAATGAAACAAAAGACAAAAGACGCACACAAACTAAACTTCATCAACAAGTAAAGGCAAACTCCACCATCATGAGCCTCTTGGCTTACGCACTCGCCTCATTGAACTGCACATTAAGAAACACCGCGGAAGAGCCGCAATTTACCGTCACCCTCCTTGTCTACAAGGGTATGAAATATCAACGGGATGAACCCGGAATTGAATTGAAGCATTTCTGTTGATTTTTGTAAACAGGCTGTAGAGCTGTCCACGTGATGGATACCGCAGCACCGGGAGGGATGATTCCTATGAAAACCCAGAATATCAGTATATTAATTTTACCAGCATAGCCTACGTCCCTTTATTTTGATATATTAAAGATCGTCTTTCTCTTTACCTTTCTCGTTCCCTTTCTCTCTAGACGCGTCTGCGTCTGCGCCTCGAGCGGCACGTCTTGGTCTTGTGTCAGTACGGTGCGACAGGAGGACGAGAGTCAGTCACCAAGCGCTGCTTCTTATATATTGCGGCACAGCAGGAGTCTTGTACGCTGCAAGGGGCCGTCTTTTGGCAGCGGCGTGGCAAGTGTCCTACGAACAAAACAAACACGAAAATAGAGAGGCAAGACAGGACGAGACGTGAAACGGACTCCGGCCGTCTTCCTACCCCGTCTTCTCGTTCTTCGTGGTCGTCATCCTCTGGAAGCCCTTCCTTTTGTCATTTTCTCCTTTTGCATCGATGATCTACGTTTAACACAGTCGTTCATTCTTCCCATCCTTGCCTCGTTATTGATTATTCTTATTGTCTCTTTCTTTCTCACCCATCTATTGTCTTGTGACAGACACACCAACATACAAGCTGCAGCCTTTCTTCTATTTTGATGAATTTTGACTTTCTTTTCAATCGCTCCGTCGTCTTTTACATCGATCAACATCATGACCCGAGTCCACATGGTGACGGCAGGCTTGCTGGCCATGGCGGTGGCCGCCATCGCCGCCTCCTCATCGACAACCACAGATGTCCCATCTCCTGCCACCGACTCCGGCGCAGATGCCTCCACGACAATCACAGACATCGCCGGCGTCCTGACCACCCTCTTGCCCACCGCTCCGCCCACCACCACCGAGAATACGGCCGCCGACGCCACCCTGTCGGCCATTTGCCAGTCTACCTTGTTTGCCGCGTTCTTCCTGCACGCCGCCCCGTCCGACGACCTGGCGACGGCCCTCTCGTCCTACGGCTCGTCCATCACGCGCGAGGCCTGCGCCATCACCCCGAGCGTCTTTATCACGGAAGCCGCCTACTCGCCTTCCCTCAAACCCGACTGCTCCCCGGCCCCCTCGCTGTGGTGCGACTTTCCCAAAGCGGCACCCTCAAGCGTGCTCTCCAAATACACGTCGTACGGGCGAGCCGCGGCTTCCTTTTTGCCCGACGGCCTTGCTCCACTCCTGGATTTGGCGACCGAGTGCCCGCAAAACTGGTATGCGGCGGCGACCATGTTCCCGCAGGGCCCGGGGGACCTGCACGATCTGGTGGTGCTGGGAGACTGTTTTGCGACGGCGCGGGACGAGATCTCGGCGACGGCGACGAAAACTGGGACGGCAGCCACGGCCACGGCCACGGCCACAACCACGGGAACCGGAAAAGGAGACTCGACTGCGACAGGGAAAGGCTCAGCGACAGGGACGGGCACGGCGACTGGCACGCCCAAGCCCAATACGGGTGGCCGTATTTCTGGCGACTTGGTGCTGTACACGGCCGTTTCTGCCTCAGTTGTGTTATTCCTTGTTTTCATGTAATGTGGTGGGTATTCTGGAAAACCGGGGTTTCAAGCAAATTAATATTGAGGCATTGTACGAGGCTACTTTACTTCTACTTTTCAGTCACATCAATCACAAAGCACATATTCATTTAGCAATATTGTTTAGAAGAACTTCATTGAGAAAAAAAAGTAGGTCGTGACTATCCTTCGAGGGATGTTGTGTCTGCCTAAGAAGAAGCTTTGAAAAGTATATACATGAAAGATAAAAAGTGATGAGAGGCAAAGGCTTGAAAAAGAAACGGGGGACTCCCAGGCTTGGTGTGGCCCAGGTTCAACCCTGACATTTTTTCTTGCCAGATACCAATCAACGGAAAGAAGAATTGAAATGTAAAAGAGAAAATCAGCGATAGTAAGAAAAAGAAAAATCATCGTCTAAAATGTGAAAAACCGAGTTGCCCTGAGAAAATCCTGCCCATATTGTAAAAGATCCTTTCCGATATGCGCCCTTGTTTCTTTGGTCTGCCCGTTTGTGTTTTTCGATATGAGAAAGCTCATCGCAAGCAATGGCCTCATGTAGTATTTTTGTGTTTTTATTTTCGTTTGTGTTGGTCGTGTCGTCAAAACGGATCTCTTGTTTGCCGTTGTTGAGAAAAAAGGGGTATAAATTCCATGTGTATGATGATGCGAGCGTTGTATGTGGTTGTTCATGGTGCAGACAGTTTGGGTAGCGAGTATTGGTGGACACACAAAACTTTCGCCTGGAAGTCGGTCCACTTCACTCGCCCCGTCCACACGGCGAAAGAAAAAAGAAATGCAAAGAAAAGAGAGCGAGATCAACTGCTCTCAAAGTGGATTCCAAATACACACATGAAATGAAGGGGAAGGGGGGAATGGGGAAGAGAAAAAAAAGAGACCAGGATATCCCTTAGTTGAACCACCAAGAGACCTCGGAGCGGCCGACACCCAGATCGCCAAAGATCTCCAGGAAGACCTTCTCGCTGACATCAATGGCGCCGTAGGCACAGCCCATGCACTTGTCACTGATCGTGGCCATGGCCGTGTTGCCGTTGGCCGAGATGGTGATGGTCTTGCCACACATGGGGTTGCCGTTGGACTGCGAGCCCATCTGCTCGACGTTCATGGCCACAATGTTCTCGGTCGTGTCGGCGCCGGTCTGGTCAGTGCCGCACGCGCCCAGGCCAACCGTGTAGTAGGTCATGTCGCCGGAGTAGGTGGTGCCGCTCGAACCGCTGGAGCCAGAAGTGTTGGAGTTGGTCGAGGGCGAAGCGGCAGCCGGGGTGGAGGTAGCAGCGACGGCCGGCTCGGTAGTCGAGGTGGTGGCAGGAGGCGTGTAGACAGGAGTCGACTCCTCGACGACAGGAGCAGGAGTCGAGGTGGTGGCCGGCTCAGCGGGCGGGGTGCTGGTGGTGGGCGCCACATAGACCGACGAGGTGGTGGGGGTGACCTGAGACAGAGTCACGGTGGTGGTCGACGTCGAGTGCGTGGTCACGGTGCTCGTCGACGAGGTCGAGGACGAGGTCGAGGACGAGGCGCCCTCAAAGAACTGGCCGGGGACCTGCGTGGCGGTGGTCTCGGGGGTGGCACCAGGGGTGATCCAGGTGGTGGCCGTGAGGTCAATGTACTCGGTCACGACGACGGTCTCCCAGTGCGTGGTGTACTCGGTCTTGATGTCGCGCTTCTCGACATTGTTGTTGGCGGCAGCAACGGCGGCGCGCTTCTCGTGGGCACGGATGTGTGCGTTATGGTGAGGCTGGGCCAGAGCCAGCGAGGCAAGGCCGAGAGAGAGGACTGCAGCAGACTTCATTTTGAATGTGGTGGTTGATCTAAAAAAAGATGGCTGTATCTGGAAAGGAGTGGCAGTTGAGATTGGCGTGAGATCTGGAGACGATGTGCCGCAAGCGAAATGAGTTCTGGTGGTAGTGCACCGGCTAAGGCTGGAGACGATCTGGAGTGCTGGAGCAAGAAGGATTGGCTGGTCTTGGCTTGGCAAAGACTTGAGAGATTGCTGGAGACTGGAGAGATGTTCGAGATCTTGAAAAGATGTGTAGATGTCCAAGTTTGAAAGATGCAAAGAGACCTCGCGGAGGGCTGTCTTTTATAGTCAAAGGGTTGGGTCCGGGAAGTTACAAAATGAATGTGAAAGTGGTTGAGTGAGAAGGGTTTCTCAAAGTGAGCCTGCTCTATGAAGGAAGAAGAACAGAAGAAAAGACTAAAGTGAGTCGAAAGTGAAAGTAAGGACGGTTGATGTGAAAGTCAAAACGAAGTGAGAGGAAGGAAAGAAAAAAGAGAGAAACAGGAAAAGGAAAGAAGAGAAGAAGGTGAGAGAGGGTAGTCTCGATCTTTATTCGGAAGGACAGAAAAAGCAGAGAAAAACAGCGACAGCCAAGAGACAAAGAACTGAGAAAGCCACGAGTTGTGCAGGGGGAGGGGGCGATGTTGTGGATACACACAGCAAGATGCTTGTTGATGGTGGGGTGGGTCCCGCACTCCGGCTTCCAGGCACCACGAAAGAGCGATGCGAAAAACGAAAGAAAGAGAAGAAAAACAGAAAGAACCCTTGATACCTGTACTTTGTGACTGTGGTCTGGACCTTCCGTGACTTGTTGAGTACATACAAGTCCACAAAATGCGAGGAAAGAGCTATTCACAGACTGACCCGACGAGGAAGGAACCAGTCGATACTGACTCCTTACAATGTACAAAACTCAATAAAATGTGAGGACAGGAAGGAACACACGAAGGAGGTGGCTTTCACAGGGAGGACAAGAACAGTCGAAGACCGACGATAAACAGCAAGTGACATGGACATGACAAGGACATGACAAAAGACCATACGATACGATTGGAGGCCGTGACAGGAAGGTGGAACCCGGCCTGGCCAGACTTCTCAGTGGGGCAACGAAAGGAGACGGAAAAGAAGCCAAAAGGGAGCCTTCTGGAGGCTGGAAGTACTCATGGCGTTCCAGAGGCGAGAATTAGACAACATCAATGGCCTCAGCTCAGGAGAAAATGCACTTCTTCTGTGGTGAGGCTTTTGAGTGAGCCCCGACTTACACAAAATAGGAGGTTGGCGCAGGGCGGCAGCGCAAACGGGAAAGCCTGGGTCAGGTACAAGCACAGAAAAAATCCAGGTACAAAAAGGGGTACTTGCCTGTTTGTACACACCACACACAACCGCCACTAGCAAGGAGGGCAAAAAACATTGAAAAAAGGTACCAGGGTTGAGAGCGAAGAAGAGTGGGGTCCCAAGGGGAACGGTTGTTTCGGCTTCCCATTGGCTAGAAACAACTAAAGCGACAGGGGTCAATCGGACGGAGTGTTTCTGGAGGGGTGGAAAGGAGGGAGCTAAAAACCTGCAAGGAACAGAGTCAGAGAGAGAGAGAGAGAGAAGAGAGGGGCTTGAAAGCCTGCAGAAGGAACAACAGACTTTTCTCGACCCTGTCTTCTTCTCAGGTCAGGCACAGGCGGCTTTTCATTCGCCATTCAACGAACGCCCTGCAGGACAGGGGCATAGAGCGCGGAAAAGAAAAGAAACAAAACAAAACAAGACGAAAGACAAGCTCTGAAGAGGATCTGAGAGGATGGGCAAGGTTGCGTTGACCAGTGACTGAAAGATGAAGGACGGGAGGACGGGGGAAGAGAAACATCAGGCCGAACAGGGCATGGAATCCAGCCAGATCCCAGCACGAGGTGAGCAGAAAGTCAGGCAAAAGTCACTTGTCCAGGGGCCAGAACATCGAGTAACAAGAAAAAAGTTGCCCAACTTGCGGGCCCCAGAGGCCCCCAGCTGCCTTGCCCTGGCATCGCCTCCACTGTGGAATGGGCGTCGTGAGGCGCAGGAGCACCAAATATCCACAGGGACCAGAGAGGGACCAGCTCTCCCAGCAAAGCCGTCCCTCCTTTCATTTGCAACATGCCAAAGACGGTATTTTTGTCAAGAGAGGACAAGGAAGATAGGGTCGTTGACAAGACGATTGCAAGGCAGGCCTGGTCTAGGCTCTCGAGATGTTCTCTGATAGAGTGTGACGTCCGAGAAACAGCCCGACTGTGCGGAAGACATGGCGACTACAAGACGATCGACGAGAAACGACGAGAAACAAGAACGACAGAGCGACAGAACACCGCCGTACGCCCCGTTGCCTCGAAATGTCTTGCCCTGCCGCTCGCCGAGCAGATCTTTACGAATATACATGTACACGAGTATGAGTCGGTATGTACTCACAAGCAGTGGACACACGGGGCAGAGACATGGCCGTTCAACTTCAGAGCCTCCTGCGCTAGGCTGTCGCAGTTTCACAGCGTAAAAAGGGAAAATATAAACGGGAACAAAAACAGCGCATCTCACTTGCATGCGCCGTCAAGCCACGGCGCAAAGCCACGAGCGCACAGCGAGCGCAAAGGATGCCCCAAAGAGCGCAAAGACCGCAAGGAACTTCAAGAAACAAACGGCGCAGACGAAACAAAGCGAGCGAGTGAGGAGGGTGCGCCACTGGCTGCAGGCATCGGTCTTGACACCACGCAATCGGCTACCTACTTTGCACACTCGTGCTGTTTCGATGTGGTCCTGTCTTGAACAAAGAAAAAAAGGAGGCGAAAGTCGACGAAAACTTGACGAAAAGTTGACCAGTGTCGACCGAACGTTGAACCAACGTTGAACGACATGCGACCAACGGGACGCCAAAAGAACGGCGAGGAAAAAAAGACAAGTAAAAAGATACAAAAAAAAGAAAAAAAAGAATGAAAATGAAAAAGGGCAAAAAGAGGGGATCATGCAGGCCGGAGGAAAAGGAATGAAAAAGAGACTTCAAAGTCAGGAGTCAAAAAGACAAAGACAAAAAACTAGACGGCACAAGTCGACAGAAAAGACGACATAACGAAAAGAAAAAGAAAAGAAAGAGGGTCCGACGTTGCAGACGCCGATTGGCCCACGATGGCAACGAAGGAGTTTGAAGGCGAAAAGAACGAAATCCACGAGGAAGAGACTGCATCCACGTATCGCGGAATCATTTTCATGTCTACGATGTACATGTACACGTACTCAACTCACACTCCGACGTGGCCCCTCTCCGTCGCCTCCTTCTTCCTTTCTCTCTTCCTCTCCCGCCGCCGCCCGGCCGCTGAGAAGACCCGTTTGCGGTGGGCTTTTGTGGGTTTTCTGTCTGCCTGTGTGAGTGGACTACTGCAGGCCGTCGCTGGTTTTTTTTTTCTCGGTCTCCTTCACAACAAAGACGTCGCCGCCAGTGCCTGGCCGGACTCTCGACGTGCATGAGATAGTGCAGGACTTGTGGTGGCTTACATTTGCGTGCATTTTGGGTGGCCTCTGCGGTGCGACCAAGTCACTCTTAACACCAAACAGAAAACAGAAAACAGGGGCTGTCGTTCAGCACTAACAGAGCAGCATTGGGCTAGAATCCACGCAAAAGTTCTGAACGTCTGGAGTATTTTGCCCTGCAAGTTTCCGGCTCACGATCAAAGGCGTTTTTCTCCTGTCAAGAGACGGTGCCGGTCTAGGTTGGTTAGGTTTGAATTTTCTCTTTGTTTGCCTCTCCTGACCGTCGTTTCTGGTCGCTCATGGTGCCGTTGACATTTTTTTAGTCTACCTTCCCGTTGGAGATTGTTGCCTCAAACTGATAGTCCGAAAGACACTTCGGGCCGGGCAAGTCAGGAACGCATGTATTTTGTCTTCTTTACCGGGTAAGTGGTAAAGCGTTCCTGAGTACCACTTTCCCCTTCAGATTGTCAACAGCCACCGTATGGATGAACGCCTCGGGTGCAGACCGTTTTGCTGCCGTGCCTTGTGCCGATCATTGCAGTTCGTGTATATGAAGTACATATGCGGCATCTCTATGCAGAGTTCAAGTGCATGCTGCTGCGTTGATGACGAATGCAGCTACATCATCGTTATTCTATACCACGTTGTGTTTGACGTATGGCCAAAGAAAAGTTGATATAGTTTCTCTGTGTTCTTTGTGTTTTCTTGATCTATTTCGTGCGTCTTGTGTTTCCCACCACTTTTCCTTTCCTTTCTTCTGTATTTCCGGAACAACATTCCGATAGGAGTTATGTGTTATTTTTGGTTCTCCCAATTCTTGGGGGCGAGCGCCTGTCAGACAAATTTGTTTCTTCTCGTGTGGTAACCTCTCTGGCACGCGGCAAATGCCATTCCCACGTACCTGGGCGGTCGACCGGTGCTCTGTGCCCTCTGTACCAAGTGTTACGAGGAGTAGCAAGAAAACGAGGAAACTGGTGTGGTGACGCATTGTGCGCGCATGCCAAAGACAGGCTAACGCTGACTACCACAGCCTCTCTCCTCTTGAGTAACGTGATATGACACATGCATATGCTTTTTGGACAATTCGCCCTGGGATACCGTCAGCGTTGCGTAGTTCATATACTCGATACAGTCTCACAAAGCCTTCATGCACCCATGGGTTTCCAAAGACGAGCACCGCAGGGAAGGGAGGGAATGAGAGGATTGGTGAGAAAGAGCGGATATGGTACGCTCAAGGTCATGGTTAAGGACAAGGAATGGTCAGTTGCCATGGCCAGGATGTGCCGCCAGACTCAAGAGCGCCTAAGCCCATCCAGGGCCACGAAAACAAGATGATCCTGCTGTATGTTAACAATGAGCACAACATGAAATTAGTGTTTATGGGGTTTGTGTCCATGTCTGTTAGGAAAAGGACTGCCTCCGCAGTTTGATGTTTATGAAGGGAAGTCTTGGAAAGGGTCTAGGCCGGAGTCACGATAATAAAAACAGCAAGTACTACGATAATGGTATGAGGCAAGCGTTGCCGTGATACGCTCAGTCAGCCCGACTCGACATGACCGGTACACCATGCATATCGGAACCCGGAGATAGGATGGGGAATGTAAACGAACAAAGAAGGAGGAGGAAGAGATCTCAGTCGTAACAGTCGTCATTTCGTTCGCTCTATATGCTCTGTGTTGTATATCGCTTCGCTGTCTATGTGAACAGATGCCTCCTCTACTGCTCCGGCTGTGTTCTTGCCGCCGGTTTTGCCACATTGGCACCCTTCAGGGCCTGCCCCTTGACCGGCTTTTTCGTAAACGTGTACAGGAACAGCCCCTCCCGGCTGAACACCGGCCGGTCCTCGTCCACCACCTCTGTAAAGATGAACTTCTTCTGCGCCTTTTTGACAAACTGCGTGTCCGCCCGGCGCCGCTTCTTGAAGCAGAAGTAGACGACCACGTCGTCGGCGAGGGCCATCAAGTCCTCGAGCGTCGCGAGGAGCAGAGGAAACGCGGGCTCAAAGTAGACGCAGTCGGCCGCCAGGATCACATTGGGTTTCTGGTCCAAGACCTCTTGCGGGAGCGGCTCGCCCCAGTTGAGGATCAGCGGCTTGACGTCTTGGGTCAAGCCATTGAGCGCAATGTTGTGCCCCATGAGGTCAAACATGGGCAGCTGGTCGGTGATGTACATGGGACCGGGTGCCGCGGCGCCATGTCTTGTGGTTCTTGCGGCCTGGTTCGCCAGCGCCACGGCCAGCCCGACCAGTCCGCCTCCGGCGCCGAGTTCGAGTCTACAAATGTTAGCGAGCTATTTTATCCGAAAGCTGAATACTGAATACAGTACTGGGGAGGGCACGTACATCCTCGCATTGCCCATGCTGGCCTTGTGGTATCGAAGCATATGCTTCGCCAGCACCATCCCCGCCGGCCACGTCTGCCCGCCGCAGCCGTTGGTCAAGTCTTCGCGGAGACGCAGGGCGGGCGCCGGTGCCAGCAACCCGTCAAAGCCAATGACCGTCTCGCCCGCCGCCTTGTACTCGGGCATTGGGGCGATAACGTCGGCGGCAGCCTTGGCGACGACCGTGGCACCGCTCTCGTCGCCGGCCTCCAGCTGTAGACCGCCGAGCAACAACGGGTTCAGCTCCGGCGTCGACTCCCGGCTGAACGCTCCGTCGACCTCGATGACAGCCTCCCGGATGGCTTTCCCCTTGACGTCCCCGTTGACGTCGACCTCCCCATTGAGCCCATTGACCCCATTGACCTCCAGGATGACCTCCCGGATGGTGGTGGTGGCCATTGCAGCCTCGTGGAGCCTCGTGGGGCCGTGGAGAACTTGGAGAACTTGGACTGGGGGCGATTGCTTTTAAAGTCGATGCACAGATACTTTTTGTCTTTGCTTGGCCACTTTGCAGATGATCGGCAGTTGTCTCCCTTGCAGCGGCTGTGACTGGTTGAAGATGTACGTCGTACTTTGGAGCGAGTCTCTCTTCGCTTGGATTCGTCTACTTCGCGTTTGTTTCCTTGGCAGCACAAAAGGCTCCCTTTCTTCAACACCGTCGCCCTTGCCTTGCGAACGAGCGTGTTTTGTGAGTGCTGCTGGTGCAGAACCTCGAAAGAACCCGGAAAGGAGGCCCAAAGAGGGCTCAACAAGCAAAAATAAGCAAGAAAAGGCAGAGAAAGTTGATTGCGATGTGCACTTCTCCGGGTTTGCTCAAAAATGCAAAAGAGACGCCCTTCTTTGTTGAATCGTGTGCGTTTTTAATTGCGGTTCACTCCCTGTGCTATCCGGTATCGTGGGCGCCTGCTTGTGTCTATTTTGTGCGTGTTTGTCTATCTGTGAGTTGTCGACAGAGCTTCTTGAGAATATGAGGATTTTGCCGCCTTTTTGTCCCGCCATGGATTTCTCCCAATTTCCCTAATTCCCTATTATTTTTTGTGCCCGTTGGGCCATTCAGGTCCAGACCCTCCCCTTCCCGATTGGGATGGATCGTGCCTCTTAGCGAAAAGGGAAAGGGCAAATGGTGAGAGAAAGTGCCCCTCTTTTATGTGCTCTCCTACTGGTTCCCACAAATCCCACTGGTTCTCGACTCTCACCCAAACTGCCTTTTGGCATTCGCGCCTTCCGCGTGTTAAGCAGTTAAGCTCCACGCGTAAAGCCGTTTCGCCGTTCCTTCCATCTTCATTCTCTCCCCGGATCTTGGGGTGTCGACATCGCATACCGATTGCGGTTTCCTAAATGAACGTCGTCTCCTTTTTAATCTTTTTCTTCTTTTTCTTCCTTTACATCACCAAATTGTCGACACTTTTCACATTGCGAGCACACAACTTTCCAGCACATCGTTATGCTCGTTAGCCTTGTTTTTTCGTGTTTTTTACCCCTTGATTCCCCTGGTGCCTTTTGGTGCGCTTTTGATATCCCTTCGACAGCAGCCCCTACCTACAGAAAACAAGACCAGCATAAAAGGACAAAATGGACACATCAGTGGAGGAATCACGCAAAAAAGAACAAAAGCTGCGCCAGAATACATATCCCTTACCCAATGTCGACTGTGGCCCTGCACATCTCTCCTCCCTGCCAGATGCTCAGGAATGCAAGGCCCATTAACACGAACATTGGCTCCCGGGACAGGGAGGGGTTGCCTTTTGGATTTGTTGCGTGTACCGACGAGACGCTGTTGCAGATGCATCGACATTCTGCGGCTTTTTGACGTCCCTTCTCGAAGACAGTTCTTCATGCAAAGCAAATGCTCGTTAAAGACGAGATGGCAAGCACTTGTATTACTGCTCTCTTTCAAGTGCATTCTTTTGTTGAAAGATCATGAAGACAAAATCGTTTTGTCCTGAGTCTAAGTCAACCTCCGTCGAGATGTCAAGTTGACTGGAATTCAGCCAATTCGGCTACTTCAACGACTTACACGACTAGTCTGGCCGTTTTCCTTCGTCGTGGCTGCCGTTTCGTACGTTTTCTATCATCAACAGCAAATTTGCTGCAAAAAGGTCTGCAGAGACTCAAGAGACTCTAGAGACTCGAGTGGGTGGGAAGACGCCTCCCTTTTGGGCCCAAGCTGCCCTTCCACCTTTTCCATCCCTCCACAGCATCAACAACTCTCCCTCTCCATACCCAGACTTCACTCGACGGCGGTGGTTAATATCTCGTTCCATTCCAACAAGGCTACCCCTCGCCCCCTTTGCCCTGCCGTTATACGCGTTTGCAGCGTTTTTAAGCCGGTTACAGTGGTTTTTCTGTGTATCTTGCCTTGCCTTTTTGCCTCCCCGCTTGGTGACAAGAAACTATCACGACAATGGCCCAAGGGAGTCTTTGCTGTAAACCGGGGTCCTGCCACGGTCCCATAGTCCCATAGTCCCGTAGTTCCATAGTCGCGTCTTCAACATCTTGACTGATGCCGCGTTGTCCTTGAGTGTTTTCTCATTCTTTCTTCCTTACACTTTGTTTTTTTTTCTGTTGGCGAATCATTCTTTCATTCTGTCAGTCCTTTCTGAATTCTTTCCTTCTCGTCATTCTTTCATTCTTGCATTCTCTCGTTCTCTCACTTTCTACTTTCTCATCCTCGTTTTTTGTTACTCCTTTACTGTCAAAAATACAACATCGACGGTCGTTTACGAATCGCGACAGCACGCTACTATTTCCTTTGTCAGTTTTGATTTGTTTCGGCGGGCAACAACATCTCGGCGCATCACGATATCAAAGTCGACCTCGAACCGTCCCGGCCGCGCGCATAGTTCCCAGATCGAACGGCCTTGTCTCGTCTAATCACCAAACTCGAGCATCACAACCGGGACACGCAGAATCATACAGTCTGTTTCTCGCGTCAGGCGGCACAATGCAGCTGCCTGCGATGCTGGCCACCCGGGCTGCGGCCTGGGCGTGCCTCATCAAGCTCGTCTCCAGCTCGCCGGCCATTAGTTTTCCAATCAATGCCCAAGTGCCTCCGGTGGCACGCATCGCATCGACCTTTTCCTTTGTCTTTGCCGATAACACGTTTACTTCGTCGCCACCGTCCTCCTCCTCCTCCATGACCTACACTCTCGAAAACGCGCCAAGCTGGCTGTCCATCGACTCGAGCGAGCGCTGGCTGCACGGCACGCCGCAGGAAAACGATGTTCCCGCGGGCGACGTGGTGGGCATCCCGGTTGCCATTGTGGCCACGGACAGCACGGGCTCGACGACAATGAACGTCACGCTGGTGGTGTCGCGCAATGCGGCGCCGACCGTCGAGATCCCCATTGCGCAGCAGCTCGAAGCGTCCGGCCTGCCATACTCTGAACCGTCGTCACTCCTGTCGTACCCGGACAAGTACTTTAACTTTTCCTTCTCGCAGTCGACCTTCTCCAGCTCTGGTCTGAATTATTACGCGGTGTCCGGCGACAACTCTCCACTTCCGTCGTGGATTGCCTTTGATTCGGGCCAAATCATGTTTTCAGGCACAACACCGCCCTCGGATTCTCTAGTCGAGCCACCCCAAACGTTCAATTTCCAGCTCATTGCATCCGATGTCGCGGGCTTTTCGGCTGCCTCTATTGGCTTCTCGATTGTGGTCGGCAGCCGCGAGATTACGGCCGACGACCCGTCTGTTGTTCTGAACGCGACCGTCGGCAAAGAACTGGTCTATGGCGGCCTCCAGCATGGCATTCGCGTGGACGGCCAAGTCGCCGGCCCTTCCAATTTGACAGCCAAAGTCCTGGCGGGCTCATCGCCGCCGGACTGGCTGTCGTTCAATGCCAAGACGTGGAAACTCAGCGGCACACCGCCGTCGTCCGCCCAGAACTCGGCGTTTTCCATTTCCTTTTCTGATGCTCTCGCGGACTCACTCAATGTCACATTCCAGGTCGATATAGACGAGAACGGCACCGTGTTCCGCAATACGCTGCCGGCCATGCAGGCCCAGCGCGGCAGTGAGTTTCGGCTGGATCTGGGGCCGTATCTCGTGCAGACCGAAGGCGTCACCGTGTCAATCGAGACGGACCCCAAGGGGGACTGGATCCATTTCAACCAGTCGACTTTTGTGATCTCGGGCGACGTACCCATCGATGAGACGGCGACTTCGATCTCTGTGTCGGTGCGAGCCACGCTGGAAAGCTCCAAGGCGACAGAGAGCGAGACCTTTATGCTGCAGATCATGCCGGGCACGTCGTCCAACAATGCGACAGCCTCGGCCTCGCCAACGTCGTCGGCCACGCCCACGAGCAGCTCGTCTGCCGCTGCCGCTGCCGCACCCACTTCTTCGGGTTCAACATCCACCCAGACGATCCTGCTGGCCGTCCTCATCCCCACTCTTCTCCTCGCTCTGGTCCTCACAATCATTGCCTGCTGCTATTTGAAGCGGCGCCGCCAAAAGAAGCGCGAGCTGTCGCAGCACTTGACCAACAAGGACATTTCGGACCCCGTCCCCTTCAGCTTTGCCTACAATGGCCAAGATGATATTGTGGCGTCGATGCGCGCCTTGGACAAGGAGTACAAGGTCAGCAATCTCAACAAGGCACATGCGCAGCAGAAGCTCGACCAAGAAAAGGCCAAATTGCAGGCGCAAGCACACGCAGAAGAGATTCCTGTCGGCACGGCCCTGGCTATCTCTAGTGACGAAGGCGAAGGCGGCGGTGATCCTGAGCGTTCGGGTTCCAGTTCTGGCGGCTCCGGCACTGGCTCTGGCAGTGGATCGTCTACCGAACCAAGTAGTGGCATCACAAACGCCGCCATGATGACACGAGCCGGTGTTGGTGCAGCCGCCGGCGCTGGCGCCATGGCAGGCCTGGTATCAGCGGCCGCCGTCGCCACGAAGAAGAAGTCACCGAAGAAGGGCAGCAGTGGTGACGACAACGACGACAGCGACATCCCCGACTTCCCGGCACCACCTTCCATCCGCTCCGGCAACGGCCACTCTTCTTCTCCCTCGTCTTCGTCGGCAGGCACGTCCCGCAGCCATCGCGCTCGAGCGGCTGCCAACGGACAGTGGCCCTTTGAGGCCTCGACAGTCATCTCCAGTGTCCACTCCCGCCACTCCTCGGGCGGCACCGACGAGCACTCCAACGCGTCGTATGCCGGCAGCCAGCCCGTCGATGACGCGCAGCAGCGCGATGCTCTCGGCATTCTGGGCAGCATCGCTTCGTCGTCGCTCTCGAAAAAGAACAGCGGGTCCGTCTTGACCAGACAGACGGTCAGGACGAGCACGCCCATGCAGCTGGACATTGCCGTGCAGGCCGCTGAAGCGAGCAGGGCCAACTCGGCCGCCGGTGGCGGTCTGCTGCCTGAGCACATTTTCGCCAGCCAGGAAGCCATTGTCGACGAGGGCCGCAGCTCCATGAATACTGTGCACCGCCACCACGACGACGGGCGGTCCTCCATGCGGGCCGTCGTCGACGGCACGCGGTCCACGTTTGACACTGACGATGTTGAGGATGGCAATGGCGGCCAAGGCGACAAAAATCGGCGCACAGGCTTCTTCACGGGCTTCGCCTCCAAGATCGCCTCGAGCTTCCGCAAGGGCGTGCCCAAGGCCCGGTCGGCCATGAAGCGGTTTTCGACGGCCGGCGCCAGCAGCTACCCGTCGCCCGACCAGGCGTCGTTTGACACAGACCTGGGCAGCGTCACGATCGGAAACATTACCACGGCGCAGCCCTACAAGCCACGGCCCGTGTTCATTGGCAGCAGCGTCAACCGCATCAACGAGGAGTCGCCGCAGCCGGCGGGCAGCACGTTCTGGAACCGGGACTCGAAGCCGGGCAGCCGGGCGTCGGGGGCAGTCAACAGCCGGGCGGGTGCAAGCAGTCGGCATACTGCCCACACAGCGCATACAAACACGCCGCATACGATGCACACTGCACACACAAACAACAGCCGCGTCGTCCAAGGATACTATCCCATGGATGACGACAGCGACGACGATGACGACAACAGCGACGGCGAGAGCATCCTGAACGGCAGCGACCTGGCCGCTGACGAGGCGATCCGGCTCGACCCGCCGCGGCCAGCCTTCCTCGCACCTTCCAAGGGCCGCGACGCCAACACGGGCAGTGACCTGTCGTCGTCGCTCTCGCAAGACATTGCGTCGTCTCTGAGCAGCCGCCGCACCAGCGGCAGCAGCGGTATCTCCGCCGCCATGGAAGAGGTCCGCTCGCTTCTCCTTCTGCCCACAGACTCTCCTGTCAGTGGCCGCAGCAACGACAGCCGTCTCGACATGCGGCACCGCCGCGACAGCGACGACGGGGGTCTGTACGCACCGTCGACCAACTCGTGGGAGACGCTGCCGTCGAGCGAGCCCAACTGGACGAGCCTGTACGAGTACGTCCTGCCGGGGCAGCGCGTGGCGGGCAATACACCTCCCGTTCCCGCCCCTGGAGCCGCCACCGCTACCGATGCGAGCAGCAATGAACCCCCGACGCCCGCCACAGGCGTCGGCCTTCCGTACAGCTTTGCCCGGCCGCAGCAGATCCACACGGGCAGTCCCGGGTCGGCCGCACAGCACCAGGCGCAGGCCCGGGCACGGGCGCAGCAACAGGCGCAGCAGGCGCAACAGGCACCAACCAGAAAGCCGGTCAATGCCGGCGCCACGCCCGACGACATTGCCGCCAGCCCACGCACGGCGGCCTACCTGACGCCCGAGACGCAAATGTTCCACGAGGGTCAGGCCCAACGAGACGAGGACGACCTTGCCCTCGACAGCCGCTACCGGCACCCGTCGTCCTACTACGGCGAGTCGCCGTACGCCATCACGAGCAACGACTACGAGTACCCCGCGCCGTTTGTCGCGGACGGCGGAGTGGGTGGAAGCGCCAACGGCAGCCAAGGCGACGACATTGGTGACGACATGGGCAACAACGGCGGCAGCGCGGCCAGCATTGGCATGGCCATGTCCAAGTACTCGAACCTGAAGGGCCAGCAGATGACGCAGGCGTCGCTGGTGTCGGCGGCGAGCAGCGGCATCCGGGCGTTTATTTAGTATTTAGGCTGTCCTCCTACGGGTTATCAACAAGTACACACGGCGTACAATCACGGCATTGGAGTTTTGCATTTCTGAGCTTTGGATACGATACCAGACAACCACATAATACCTAGACTGACGGGAGGGGACGACAACCAAAAATTGTACACACAATTTAATCATAATATTGGGAGGGGGGATAACGGTTTCTTTTGTCATTTGCTTCTTCTTTTGGTTCATCTTTCTTGGGTGGGCCACCTTTTACATTTGGCGTGTTTGGGGCATATTGTTTTGGATTTGGATTTTGGTCTTGTTTTCTTGTTTGTTTCTCTGGACATGGTCGATCGAGTGATACCTTGCTTTTTTCCTCGTCAGTTTTACATCACATACTCTGCCGAATAATTTTCATTTGTCTTTTACGCGCACGTCTTGTTTTGGCTTGACCAACCTTGCCTTTGTCTGTGATGTTGATGTCGGGCAAAAAGGAGGCCAACCGCTGCACGAGGTCCAGGCCTGGGCCTAACCGCCAA
This sequence comes from Sporothrix mexicana, assembly GCA_021396375.1. Taxonomy (NCBI): domain Eukaryota; kingdom Fungi; phylum Ascomycota; class Sordariomycetes; order Ophiostomatales; family Ophiostomataceae; genus Sporothrix; species Sporothrix mexicana. The sequence continues at coordinate 133,835 of WNYC01000076.1, read as the reverse complement.
CAGAATATCAGAATATCAGAATATCGCCACTTGCGGGAGCAGCCTTGCGGCCTGCGGGCAACGACCAACAACACCCAGCACACAAAGAAGGCCCAACTGCCTTGCCTGTTGGTTCCTTTGTCCTCCTTTTGATGTCAGATCGTGTTTACTCTGATCGGCATGAATACGCAAAGCGGCGGTGGAGGCCGTCGATGTCGATATATGATGTCGACATATTGCAAAGTCTCGTCCATGCCACAACTTGCACTCTTCCTCACCTCAAAGTGCACATTCTGCCTGCTGCCTGGTATCCAGAGAGGCATTCGGCCGAGAGATGCCTCGCAGAGGATAACTGCACATCTGTTCGTCCAGTCAACTCGCCCACATCGACACCGCTCATATTCACCCTCATCAGTCCAAAGGTCCAGGCCCAAAAACAAAAACGTGAAGAAGCAAAGCCTCGCAACACCCGGTGATGACAGCCAATGAAGAATTTGAATCTTTCTTTTCGTCCGTATTTACGAAAAGGAAAAATCAGACGTTTTATCTCGAGGCTTGTTGCGGTTTTGCTTTTTCGTGGAGGCTGTGCCGGCCTTGAGGAGCGGTCACCTGTAAAATACACCCAAACAGGGAATCCAACCAGCGAGAGCTTGTCCAAGTGGCAGGAGATGAAACGCAGCAACATTTTGGGCTACATGTACACTCTTGAGGTTCTGCCTTCTTAGGCGCACTCCGACACTGGAAAGGTCTGGTTTCCTTTTGTTCCCTCGAACATACTTTACCTCTACGACGTACGACATACTCCATACAGCTTTATGACTGGTCAAGGCAAAGTGCACAAAAACGGCCTCGAGGGCAGCCTCGCGGGGTGAGGGGCAGATTGCAAGAGAGACTCAGAGTGGCAGCCGTGTAAATATTGGGTTTCGAAGCAGGTTTTTGTTATCTTGTTGCCGTGAACGAGGCTGAGGGTTCAGATGCGTTGTCTGTTGGTTCTTTTTCAGTCTGTGGTGTGGAGAGTTCAAAAATGCAAAAATGAACACTCGATCAATATAATAGAGGCATCGCCACATATCGCCTCCAAAAGAAAGAATCGTTTCTTGTCAAGGCGACTCGCCGTGTGAGGACATCCTATCGTCAATCACTCTACGTTTTCCTTATACTCGCCGAGACTCATCCCACTTTCCCAAGCATCGCATCGCCACGTCCGTGCCGCCTCTTCTGTCTTATCCCTCTACGTTTTCTTTTTCTCCGCAACCTCCAACCGGCCATAGCCTCGTGCAGTGCCCCTACGTTTGCCTACGATAGCAACCTCCTCTACGCTTTGTCCAATACCTTCCCTTCGCCCCTCCATCTTGATGGTCTCCCGCGTCGCCTCCCCCCCTTCCATCGTCGCCACGGCCGGCTCCAGAAGCAGAAGCCCGTCGCCAGTAAAGTAGGTCCCCTCTACTCCCAACTCCCAACTCCCAAGAATGTCAATGTCCATGCCCAGTACGTCGTACTGACAGACAGCCTCCATCATGCCCCCTTCTCCCGTCTCGGCTGGCTCTATGACTCGTTCTTGAGCCACACCGACCAGTATGAGCGCATCGCCGTCGGCATTCCCAAAAGGAGCATTGCCGTCTTGGGCTACGCCATGATCGAGCCCGTCATCAGCCAGACCCCGGAGCTGCACTCCTTTGCCGACTTTGTGCATGTGCCCGCGACGGTCGCCGGGCGTGCTTCCGGTAGAAATAGAACGACCGGCCCCCGTCCTCTCGCCGCTGTGGCTGCTGCCGTCGACCGTTTTGTCGGCGTGCGCCCAAAGATCCAAACCTGGCCGATGACCCAGGCCGAAGAGGAGTCGGTGCGGCGCAAAGTGTTGCAGGGCTAGGCGGAGGAGGGAGGAGGGAAGAAGACTGTGTCGGAGGTCGAGTCGGAGGTCAAGGTTGAGGTCGCTCAGAGGACGACTAGAGGTGAGGAGGTCGTAGGGAACTTCACAAGACGGTGTTGATACAGGGAGAGAAGAGAATCGGCGTTTTCTTGGTTATGGTGCGACAAGGCTGTCATTTGCTTTTTGCTTTTGCTTTTTGCGTTTTGTTTTTCACTCTAGAATGGACCAACTACTTGCCTGATGCTTATAACGCAATGAACTGAACGAGAGATCAACTTAACTGGCAGCGCGTGTCCCGTCCTCTTTTTGCCTCCTGAATTCAATGTAAATAATAACAATAACTAAAGAGGAGACCAAAACCGCCACTTGCCAGACAGCTGGCGATGGCGAAAAACGGGGCTATTTTGGCGTCTGGTGTCTGGTTCTTGGGCGGTGTACAAGACTCTTGGGTGCGTACAGTCAGCAGCCGCTGACAGCCGGCAGAAAAGGCCAGCAAAGCGGTAGAACGTGTTGGAAGCTTCCACTTCCAAACGCACAGAGAGCTTAAGCCACTTTTCCCTTTTGCCCTTTTGCCTGCCTTGCCCCTTGGGTGAGGCCAGGCCCAGGGGGCCCACTTTCAACCAGCTACAACCTAGCTGTTCCGCTCTACTGCGGGCAGCTGGCAGTCACTCGCCGCCTTGTCCCTCCGTAGGCAAAGCAAGTCGTCATCCCAGCTGTGCCTAGCAGATGTACTCCCACACCAAAACTGTATGCAACAATACATTATTGTTGACTGCTACGCAGTGCCTGTCCGGACAACGCCTGCCGCTGCCCGAAACGTCTCGACAATCCGCCCCCCCATTGCCCATTGTCTGCGCTGGAGTTAACGGTCACAGGCAGATAGCAGTGCATTCGTAGTATCCGTTCCTGCCTGTCTGGCCACACTGGACACTGCTGGCACAACGGTAATCATTCCTTCCAACCATTTCGCTTGCCTTCCACTTCCCTCTCAGCATCATCTCCATCTCCAACTCGCAACTCTTTTATCCCCTTTCCTCTTTCTTTCTTTCGTCTCCCTCCCTCTCCAAACTCAACCTCCAACCACATCTTCTTTTCTTTTTCGTTTTTGTCTTTGTTGAAGTTCTTGGGGTTCATTTGCACAACCCTAGTCGTTCAACTTTCGAGCTTCGTTTTCTTTGGAGCATCCTACCTCTCGATTTTCGATTCGATCCTCGATCTCGACATTGAACCTCGAGTTTCCTTTCTTTCCTCCCCCACCCAGCGACACCTTTCTTCATTGCAGCCTCGGTCCCAGCTGTCACAATGTCTGACAACCCGGAGACCAAGCCGGACGTTACGCCCAAGAAGCCCAAGGTCAACCTGACGTAAGTTGCATATATTCGCATCCTCACCTTTTGCATCTGGCCAGGACGCATCTCAGCCTCGAGATAGCTTCATCTCCAGCTCTTGCCGGCCCCTTTCGAGTAGCCGATCCTTCTCTATCAATTACAGCATGCTAACGTGGTCTCTCGATACAGTGACGCTTCTGGAGCCGACCGCCGTGATGTGAGTAACCGACCTCTTTTGCCTTTTGCGGGACATCGAGACAACCTCGACGATGATGCATCGTGCATCTCCCACACGCCCGAACGGCATCAACAGCATTTACTGACAATCCCATCAGGACGACGACACTGCCACTGCCATCCTCAAGAAGAAGAAGAAGCCCAACCAGCTCCTGTATGTACAATTCACAATTTACAATTCCTGGCTCTCGCCCACTTCCGCCCTCGGCCGACATCGCCGAAAGTGGCGCAAACACCCCCATCCACGCATCTTGCAAACATCAATTGCTAACCACAAACAGTGTCACCGACTCGACCAACGATGACAACTCCATCATCATGCTGGCCCCCAGCACCATGGACACCCTTCAGCTCTTCCGCGGCGACGCCGTCCTCGTCCGCGGCAAGAAGCGGAAGGACACCGTCCTGATCGTCCTCTCCGACGACGAGCTCGACGAGGGCAGCGTCCGCCTGACCCGTGTCGCTCGCCACAACCTGCGCGTCAAGCACGGCGACGTCGTCACCATCCACCCCTGCCCAGACATCAAGTACGCCAAGCGCATTGCTGTCCTGCCGATTGCCGACACCGTCGAGGGCCTGACCGGCTCACTCTTTGACGTCTTCCTGGCCCCCTACTTCCGCGAGGCCTACCGCCCTGTCCGCCAAGGCGACCTGTTTACCGTCCGTGGTGGCATGCGGCAAGTCGAGTTCAAGGTCGTCGAGGTCGACCCCCCAGAGTACGGCATTGTCGCCCAGGACACCGTCATCCACTGCGAGGGCGACCCCATCCAGCGCGACGAGGAGGAGAACAACCTGAACGAGGTCGGCTACGACGACATTGGTGGCTGCCGCAAGCAGATGGCTCAGATCCGCGAAATGGTCGAGCTGCCCCTGCGCCACCCCCAGCTCTTCAAGTCCATTGGTATCAAGCCGCCCCGTGGTGTCCTGCTGTACGGCCCCCCCGGTACCGGTAAGACGCTGATGGCGCGCGCTGTCGCCAACGAGACCGGTGCCTTCTTCTTCCTCATCAACGGCCCCGAGATCATGTCCAAGATGGCCGGTGAGTCCGAGTCCAATCTGCGCAAAGCGTTCGAGGAGGCCGAGAAGAACTCGCCCGCCATCATCTTCATTGATGAGATCGACTCCATCGCCCCCAAGCGTGACAAGACCAACGGTGAGGTCGAGCGCCGTGTTGTGTCCCAGCTGCTCACCCTGATGGATGGCATGAAGGCCCGCTCCAACGTTGTCGTCATGGCCGCCACCAACCGCCCCAACTCCATCGACCCTGCCCTGCGTCGTTTCGGCCGCTTCGATCGCGAGGTGGACATTGGCGTGCCCGACCCGACTGGCCGTCTCGAGATCCTGCAGATCCACACCAAGAACATGAAGCTGGCCGACGACGTCGACCTCGAGCAGATCGCCGCCGAGACCCACGGTTACGTCGGTTCCGACTTGGCTGCTCTGTGTTCCGAGGGTGCCATGCAGCAGATCCGTGAGAAGATGGACCTCATCGACCTCGACGAGGACACCATTGACGCCGAGGTCCTCGACTCGCTCGGTGTCACCATGGAGAACTTCCGCTTCGCCCTGGGCGTGTCCAACCCCTCTGCCCTGCGCGAGGTTGCCGTCGTCGAGGTGCCCAACGTCCGCTGGGACGACATTGGTGGTCTCGAGACCGTCAAGCAGGAGCTCAAGGAGAGCGTCCAGTACCCTGTCGACCACCCGGAGAAGTTCCTCAAGTTCGGCATGTCGCCGTCCCGTGGTGTGCTCTTCTATGGTCCTCCCGGTACGGGTAAAACGCTCTTGGCCAAGGCCGTCGCCAACGAGTGCGCTGCCAACTTCATCTCTGTCAAGGGTCCTGAGCTTCTGAGCATGTGGTTCGGTGAGTCTGAGAGCAACATCCGCGACATCTTTGACAAGGCCCGCGCTGCCGCACCCTGTGTCGTCTTCCTGGATGAGCTGGATTCGATTGCCAAGGCCCGTGGTGGCTCTGTTGGCGATGCCGGCGGTGCTTCGGACCGTGTCGTCAACCAGCTCCTGACGGAGATGGACGGCATGACCTCCAAGAAGAACGTGTTCGTCATTGGCGCCACCAACCGTCCCGAGCAGCTCGACCCTGCCCTGTGCCGTCCCGGCCGTCTGGACTCGCTCATCTATGTGCCCCTGCCCGACGAGGCTGGCCGTCTTGGTATCCTCAAGGCCCAGCTTCGCAAGACGCCCGTTGCCGACGATGTCGACCTGCAGTACATTGCCTCCAAGACGCACGGCTTCTCCGGTGCTGATCTGGGCTTCATTGCCCAGCGCGCCGTCAAGCTGGCCATCAAGGAGTCGATCACTGCCGACATTGAGCGCACCAAGGCCGCCGAGGCTGCGGGCGAGGACGTCGAGATGGACGAGGACCAGGAGGACGCCGTGCCCGAGCTGGCCAAGCGCCACTTTGAGGAGGCCATGCAGATGGCCCGCCGCTCGGTGACGGATGTTGAGATCCGCCGGTACGAGGCCTTCTCGCAGCAGATGAAGAACGCCGGCCCCGGCTCGTATTTCAAGTTCCCCGAGGGCGGCATCGACTCGGCTGGCGCCACCAACCCGGCCGGCGCGGCCCCCGAGGGCTTTGGCGATGCCGGTGCCGACGACGAGCTTTACGATTAAGCGATAGGCTGCGAGTGGGGAAAGCGTGTTTACTTGACTCTGTCTCTGGCGCGGCTGGCTTAGAAGCAATGGGTTTTTTTTTTAATTGCAATTTGCTTTTGGTAGACAAACAACACAACACACAAAACAACCCCAGGGGTCGTAAACCATTTCTTCAGTTAGAATGAGACATGTTTTTTGTTTTGATTTTGCTTTTTGCTTTTTTGCTTTTTTGCTTTTTACCCTGTTTTCGTTTCTGTCTTGTTCGTTTTGTCACTTGTCTCTTGCTTTCTTTGTTTCTTTGACGCTGCTGAAGGGCGCGGAAACTGAATGGGAAGAAAGACGGTTCTGCTTTTCTGTTCTTGATTCTGCACCTACACTGCTATTTCCTGTACTCTAGTTTCCTATCAAACTCATTTTTTTCAACAACTGAACGTGCCTGTTGTGGTGACTGTAGACCTATGATGATGCAATATAAAGGATGCGAGGACAGTCCCACGCCCAAAGCAGGTGTTGTGCAAAACATCCACGATATTGAACCCAATAGGACGAAAGACAAGGCTGTGATAATAAATGTATTCCTGGTGTTGTTGCTGGTCCCATGACTATCAGAACATCAGAATATCAGAAGAAGAAATAACAGTAAAGACATCAAGGAACACAGTAAACGGGTACAAGTACAGCACCGATCATGCTCAATTTTCATGAAAACAAAAACCGACAAGACCCAAAAAAATAGACCAAACGAAACACGAACCAACAACCTGACAAACGAAACTATGCAAGAAAGACGCCCACCATACCATGATCCCAAACAAAGGAGCTTGTTGCTGCTGTCCCTTTCATTTGTAGAGAGCTTAAACTTCAAGGCCTTGTCGTGTGGCCTCCGTCGTCGCCTCTTCCGCGCGCCCCTTGACAATCTCCCAAGTGCCGCCATTTTTGTCCATTTTGCCATGCATTGGAGGTGGCGGTACCGATACAGAGCCTCTGCATCCGTCTCATACTGCAATTGCGCCATTGTGACCGTACCCGGGGGGGCATTCGGCATTCCTACTCTTCTACTCCTCAATCTCGCACACCATGTCCAGGCTTTCCCTGGTCGCCCGCAGCGCCTCGTCAATGACGGTCTGCGGGAGGGCCAGGGACGTCTTGGCGGTGCCGTTGCCGGTGCCATTCGAATTCGCCTTTCCGTTGCCGTTGGCCCCGTTTGCCCCGTTGGCCCCGTTGGTCGCGGTCGCCCCGAGAGTATCCCTCTTGATGTCGTCCATAACCCGCTCCATCAACGCCGGAAAGTTGGCATACTCGCCCGACCGCAACAGGCTCAGCGCGTGCGACTGCACCGTCGCCGGCCAATTCGAGGCGTCCGCATTCAAGATGTGCAGCAGGTGGTCTTGTATCCTACAAGAAAAAGTCAGTAAAGTCAGTAAGTCGGTAAAATTCGGTTGGCTTCGGCTTCGCACCGCGGTGTACGCACCTCCCCACATGGCCGTCGCGAATGAGGACCATGTTGATTTGGGACCGCAGGTCGGGGTCAAGCGTGGCGGGTGTGTAGCTAGCCGCCGCCGAGGGCACTTTGACGGGCGTGGACGGCGTGGACGTGACGGCCGCGCCCGTGGCTGACGTTGCGCCGCCGGCGCCAGAGCCGTCGGCGCCTCCTGATGTCGCTGTCGGCATTGTGATGTGTGTGATTTGTGTATATGGGCTGGGTGGTTTTGTTGGTTTTGTCGTCTCAACTTGTCGTGTTCTCGTCTCTTCCGTCCGATCCCCAGGATTTTCTGTCTTCTTCAATCCCCCACCAGGTATCTTTCTCAAAAGAAGCTTCTCGCTTTGATTCTTTGATTCTGCCGCCCCCCGATAGTTCGTCCGGTTTGAAAAAGTTTTGTAAAGTAAAAGTGTGTGGGAAGCTCCGCAAAAGAGAGCGTTTGTGGGAGGTATCGTATATAAAAGCTCCCGAGAAGCGAGATAGGAGGAGCTCTGTCGCAATCGAGCAAAAGGCGGGTAACAACAAAAGAAATAGACGGAAAGAGAAATAACAGAAGAGTAAGCTATCCAAGCTCTGCTCTGTATTGTATGTATCCGAAATATTTGCAATTGTGCGCCCCGCGCTCGAGTTTTGTATGTTGGACGTTTGGTTTCTCGGATCGTCGTGACCACCACTTTTGGCCGTCGCCAAGTGGATGCTATGGCAGGTAGCCTACGGCAGGGATGGGGGGAGTTTGTAGGTGTCGATGCCGTAGAGAACAAGCAGCTTTCTAAATTGTAGCTCGTCTGTCGCCGTGGGACCGGATTCAGTGCAGTCGCAAAATCTCGTCGGTTTTGGTCGAGAGGGCAAAAGAGGCAAAAGAGTCGAACAGTCGCCAAAGAAGTCCAGTGGTCGGTGATGATGGGTGGTCGTCGTCGAATTGAAGAAAAGAATGGTGGTCGTTTGTGTTCAAGGTTAGACGTAGTGGTAGGTTTTTTCCTTTGACACAGAACGCAGCCGCAAAACGGCTTCGCATGATTCGCCACCGCGCGCATTACGCGCCTGAAGCTTTTCTTGGTTTTGGCCCTGCAGTTTCTTTGCTGAGCGCTAACGCACACACGGGAAAGGGCGGTATGCAACGTTGGCTCGGCTGGCGTTTGGGCTTTTGGGCTTTTGGGCTTTTGGGGGGTGATGAGCTCTGTTTTCGGGCGGTTCTGGCGTGAAGGGCGCAAGGCTGGGCCCGGCTGGCAGGGAAACTGCAGGGAAACTGGAGGTCAACTGCAGGCATTTTACGGCTTATTTCAGTATTACAGCGGGCTTATTCCTTAAAAGTTATCCCCCCAGCCCAGCCCCCCGCATTTGACACGAACAATGGGCCGATACTATCTTATCTCGGGCTGCACGAAGCATTGCAATATTGGGAATGATATCAACAATCAATAGACGTTGTGCGGCCAGTGTTTGTTCACTTTAGATTCGCCGACACCAGAAGTTACCTACGTCAGAAAGACGTTTCAAATTTAAAAAATAAAAACTGTGAGAAATTACTTGAATTCTTGATCTATACGGAAAGCAAAGCAAAGCAGATATCAAGAGCAAACGGCCGGAATCGTGAGATCCAGAGCATGGTTTTTGGTAGAAAAAGAAAAGTGATATGCAAGGGCAGAGGAAATACGGAAATAAAAAAGCAATGCAAAGAAACACAAAAAAGACAAAACAAAAACAGTAAGATATAAAAATGGCAATTGCTTTCTTCATTTATACCCCTATGTGTCTCTTTTTTGGTATGGAGGGATGTTTGGGGGTAGGTTTGTGTTTCGAGTGTATGAATCTGCTTTGTTTTTTGTTTCTTTTTTTGTGTGTTTCTTACAAAACGTCCTTCCCATCTTCATCTTTTTTCACGCAAAGATGGTTTTCGTCGACCCATCATGGTTTACTCCCTCCTATGGCGAAGTATTCATTGGGTCCCCCGTCGCCGACGTGCTCGTCGCCACAGCCGCTGCTGTCGTTGCAAAGTACCGCACGTCGACATCGTCGTCCTTTTGCAGCTTCTCGAGGCTCGGCAGCACGCGGCTCTGGATAAGCTCGGCGCCCTTGGCCGACGGCGTGGGCGGTGCAGTGCCCTCGGGCGCCTTCTCGGCAGCCTTTTCGAGTGAATACACCGTACCTTGGTCGGGCAGCCGCTTCAGCACGTCGATCAGCACGCCGTACGTCTTGGCGACGTTGAAGCGGATATTCGGGATCTCGTCCACCACCAGCTTGTCCATCATCGGGAGGATGTGCTTGCCAATAACCTCCAGGCTGACCACACTTGCGAGGGTCTACAGGATGTTAGTAAGAATTCATTCTAAATAACGAAAGGGCGTAAGGGGGGGACTTACCGTAATGGCAAAGCAGGTCGTCATCCGGTACAAGTAGTTGGGATGGTTGCCCATAGCCATGACTTTCGGAATAATCGCCTCGCTGGCCCAGTCAACACCAAACACCTCTGTGAGCTTCTTGAGGTTGTGTGTTGCGGCCTCGCGGATCGAAAACACCGTGTCACCAAGCCATCCCATGCACAGACTGCTCAGCTTCTCGTCAAAGAACTCGACACCCAGCTGGCTGGCCAGCAGAGGGATGTATTCGATGATTGCCAAGCGCACGCGCCACTGCTTGTCCTCGGCCAGCTGAACAATGGCCGGCAGCAGAGACTGAGAAAGGAGGTCGATACCGATGACTGTGGAAAGGTTAGTAAATGAAGTTGCAAGAGGGCTAATCTAATGTCAACACGTCTGCGTACCTTGGTTCACAAGCTCCAGTTTGGAGATGATGTGAAGGCGGACCTCGGGGAACTCGTCCTTGAGCATTTGCAAGAACATCGGCAGCAGGTGGTCGATTGTCCTAAAAGGTCAGTATTAGTGCGTGGTTCAACAACAGTTGTTCTGGGAGAGACTCGGACATACTCTTGCTTCCCCAGGATTGGTGCGAGACCGGAAATCTGTGTGCCCAGAGCAGCGCGCACGTGCTGGGAGCTGTCCGACACAAGGTCTTCGACAGTTGGCATAATCTCGTTGAGAAGCATGTCACGCTCGACAAGGGCGCAGAAGCCGGGTATTTGACCAGCAATCGCAGTGCGTACCTCGGCCTCGTTGTCCTTGAGCAGCTTCACAAAGGCGGGAACCAAGTCTCTCGTAACGACCTCCTCGTCGACGGCCTTGGCAATCTTCTCAAAGTGGTCGGCCACCATGTACCGCACACGCCAGCTCTTGTCCTCGATGAGGCTGCGCAGGGCTGTTAGTAGGACGCCGTGGCTGGACTGCTGCTCCTTGGGCACGACCTCGGCGATGGCGATGAGGATCTCAACAGTCAGCAGACGAACGCTGTCCTGGTCGTCTTGTGCGAGGTGCTGGAAGAGCGGGATCATCTCGTCGATCACAATGGCGGCGGGCATCTCCTTGACAAATTTGGGCATGTGGGTGGCGGACTGGCGCCGCACCATCGGGGTATCATCGTGGACAAGCTGTCCGAATTGCTGGCGGAGCTGCTCCTGGACGCTGGGCGGCACCTTCTTGTAGGGGGCTGTGTAGAGGCCGCAGCCTGACACTTTGGACGTGAACCAGTCGGCCTTGGACAGGCGCACGGTCAAGGGCACAAAGTACTCCTCGACCTGCTTGGGCGACAGCTGGTCGCAGATCTTGTTGAGGGACTCGACGGCCTAGAGGAAAAGGAGATAAAGGTTAGTTCGCACGTCGGCAAAGGTACCGAACGCAGAGGGCAGGGTCAGAGGGTCAGACTCACTTTGTCCCGGACAACGGGCTCCTCGATCGCGGCGAGGTTCTCTAGGGGCGACAGGAGCACATGGCCCCAGTCCGGGCCGCCGACATAATCGATGAAGCCACCGAGCTCCTCGCTCAGAGCAACAAGCACCTCATCCTCATCTTCGACAGATTCTGTAGTAGCACAACATCAAGGGTCAGTATACAGTGCACGACAAGAGTTGACATGAAGCTGCCAGAAGCTACCCCGCCCTTTCCAACCCGCCCCCTTTGACGCATCTTGATAATCTTGCGGGCAAGCTCGGCATCAATGCCTCGCCTCGAATGACAAGCTCGATAGCCTCATTTGTTGTGATGCACAGCACGTGGGACAGTAAAGCGGTATCGGATACGTGACGTCCAAGGAGATGGGTAAAGGGCAGAGCAGCTTCAGGTGAGGTGGCGAGGTCAAAACAACAAGATGGGAAGGGTATCACCGACCATCGAGAAAGGGAATCAGTTCTTCGCGCGTGCGCTCAGCGCCGAGGGCGAGAGCAATCGTCGACAGACGGTGGATGGCATTCAGGCGGAGCAGGACATCATCGTGCTAGAAACGGGGGTAAAAACGTCGCGTTAGCTATCGGTATCCATGGGCCCCACGATCTTTGTCGTGATAGAGGGGCCAAGGCCAAAGCAATCAGGCTTCAGCTGACAATGCTTGTCGAGGCCCCAAGCTGAAATCATCCAGATCCAAGCCAAGAAGGGTCGTACCTTGAGCTCGTCGATAAGCACGGCGATTGGGTACAGCTCGTCCTGAGAAGTCGGCGCGTCTGCCATGAGGAACGGAATTGTGGGGTGTGTGAAGCGGGAAAATGCGAGATCAAAATAAAGGACAGGGTCGACGTTTGATTGAGCGGAGAGAGACGCGGCGATGCTTTGTCCTTTGGTCTGGCGGCGAGATCAAAAAGACAAAAGCAGGGGCGAGGCGTCGCGCGAGAAAAGGGAGGGGTGAGCGGCAACGTCGATGATGGCGTTCGATGGTATGTGTTCGAGAGACAAGAAATAAAAACAAAAGCCGGGGCGGTCAACGGGGTCGATGATTGCGCAGCCGGAGATCGGAACGGGTTTGTTGGTTTTTGGCTTGTTGTGGATATGGGGGGGGGGGGAAGAACAGAAGATGAAATCACAAGGGGGCAAGACAAGAGAGAAGAAGAGATGAGAGGGATGCAAGCGCTTCTCGAGCTAAAACAAAAATAGAAACCGAGCAGGCGGAGAAAAAAGAGACGGTCTGGCGAGAGGAGGGGTGATGCGTTTTCGACGAGATCGCGCTTTCGAGAGCTTAGTTTATGGATTGACGATGGGAGGGAGGTTGGATTGGGATTTGGGATTGAGATTGGGAAGGGGAAGCAACAAGAGAAAAAGAGACGCTGGAGGGAAAACGGAATGGGTCCCCTTTTGGTGATGGTGGTGGTATGGTGCCAATGCTTCGAAAAAGGCAAGTAGGCAAGGTTTGCAAGAGAGGAAGGGGCAGCATGGGACCTCACCAAAGCAAGGTTTTGCTGCCACAACAGCATTCACCACCCCAATCCCCGCTTCATCGAGTGGCGGTCGCTAGGTCGCTAGGCGGGCGGCTCTGGTTGCTGTTTGGGTGCACCTTCCCTCCCCCTCGCTTTCCCCCCTTTCGGAGTTTTGTTTTTTCGTTCCTTGTTTCGCTGCGGTCTCCCAACGTCCTTCTTGGGAGCTGGGCGGTGTCGCTAGTGCTAATTTAAAAATTGGGGGGCGTGTTGTCTCGTCGGTGGGGCCGGGCGCGCCTTCCCAAATAGTGGGATACCGCTCCCAGCCCCGTACACAGGGTGTTATCTACAGAAGATATGCTGCAGGGGAGAGCTGAACAATTACATTACCAAAACGAAACAATGCAGCTTTGTGTACGAAATTTTACGTTGTTTCGATATTGCCCAAAATATGCGTCTATTACGTTGACAAAAGTCGGCCAGGCACAGAGATGTCGGGTCGCGTGTGCCTGTAAGATCCAGTTATGGCAGGAGGCAACAACGAATAGGCACGGGAGACGGAAGGTGTGATGCAATCGTTCTTTCACTCTTTCTGCAAGCTCTTTCTTAATATTACCAGGTGTAGCCTAGGATCGGCCGAAACAACAGGCCAGCCCAACCTTACAGCTAACTTGAGGCAGCTGAAAACCCAGTAGCGGGGTACTTACAGTTAGTGAGGGGTGACAGGTTTACAACTCCAAGCGACCAGACGCACAAGAGGAGTTTGACGGCAGATATAGGACGCTTAAAGGTGCAAAGTCCTACCAACGAGCAGCAAGTTTCCGCGTTCATGGAATAATAAGACATTGTATGCCGTGCAATCTATTTGGCTGCCGAAATAGAAGGCACAGATACAGAAAGCACAAAATAAGCAATCGCCCAGGCGTATCTGTAAAATACAAATTACAGTACGACTTTTTCTGTTCCAATTTACGGAGTATTACAAAGTAAGTACTTCTACAAGCGCCAATGCAAGATTACAGCACCAAGAAGCTTGGACCCAGCAACGGCGGGGTTGCGGGCGGCGGCTGGCAAAATGGGCGACTTATTTACAGCGTATTACAGAGCACAGCGCGCGGCAACACGAAAATCATCATCCCGTCTTTTGCGAAAGCACGTGATATCAAGTTGTCAACTTGATATGTATACACCAACGGCATCAAATGTCAGCAAACCCAGAAAAGCAGGTAAAGATATTGTATTGATCGCTGATTTTCCGTGTGCTTAAACACTGGGTAACGTAGAAATGAACGTAATAGAAGAGAGTAAAGAGATGAAGAGATAAAAATCAAAAACAAAACGCTATTGTATACAAATGCAAGGCCCCTCTAATCATAAAAATAATTAAGTTAAAAAGCAACGTCGAGACGCCGGAGACACCCAGTAATAATGACTTCGCCCAGCTACTTAGCCCCTGGCTACTTAAACATATCCCGCATCTCCTGCTCGCCACTCGTGCGGTTGAGCTGCCGGCTGCGACGGCCGGTACCGCTGCCGCCGACAAACGAGTCAAAGACGCCGCCACTGCTGCCGCCGGCATCGTCCGCCACATTGTCGCCAGCAAGACCAAAGAGAGCTTCGCGACCGTTAATGTTGCTAACAGCGGGAGCAGGTGCAGAGCCGGAGCCAGAACCAGACCCGAAAACCTCGTTGGCAGGTCCACTGTTGAAACTGTTGTTCCCAGTGTTGCCGGCACTGCTGCTGCTGCCACCACCGAAGCTATTGCTCCCAGCAGACTTCAGTGTCCCAATGACACCGCCGACCTTTTGCCCCAGGCCCAGACCGGCAATGCCGTCTCTGATGGCGGCAAAGGCGCCCGGCTCGTTGGTCGATGGGCCGGCGCGCTGCAAAAAGGGTGCCGAGCCCGGGTCGTCGTCGTCAGCGCCAACAGGCGTGGCGAGCATAGCGCGGGCAGTGGCCGCGGTGGGGGGTGAGTGGGTTGACGAGGAGGCTGATCTTAATGCCCCTGACCTGGTGGTCTCCAGCTCGGCACCCGCCGACTGAGAACTCTGGAAGGAGGGCGGCGGGACAGGGCTGGCGCCGCGGCGGGGCGAAGCGGACTGGCTGCTGCGGGCACTTCTTCCAGAGAGCATGGCAGCGGCCGGGTCGTCGTCGCTGGGTGTGACGATAACAGTGGCAGGCGCGGCGGCGGTGGCCGTTATGGTGGCGTGGTAGTGGGCTGCGTTGGTGGACCGTTCGGCAGCAGCTGCGGCAGCGGCATGCAGCGCGCTGTTCATGTCCTGGTCGGTGCGGTTAAACGCCTGGTGCCACCAGCGGATCTCGTCGAGCTTGGGGAACAGAAGGCGGTCATCTTGGCGGCCGCCTGTCCCTTCATTACTGAGGGCCGCCGCCATGGCGGTGGCGTCGTACTGGGGGTTGGTGAATTCAGCGCGGCGGGACAGGAAATAGTCCCAGACGGACGAGGTGCGGTCGCGTACTTTGGCGTCGAGGCGCTGGCGCTCATTGTTGTAGAGGAACGTGCCGTACTGGCACGAGTATAAATGATACAGCAGACGGCGGAGGAAGCGCTCGTTGAACTCGAAGCGGGTTGGGTGCTGCCGCAGCAGCTGGTAGGTGGCATCCAGGAACTGGTGGAAGACGGGACTTATCTCGCGCGGGCGTGTTGCCTGGCCCTCCTCGACGGGCGGCGTAGGCCGAGAGCTTGAGCAGGCAGCAGAAGCCTCCTCGCCTCCTGCGCCTGCGTTATTGTCGCCGTCTGACTCATCTCTGTCCTGGCTCAGGCCCTTTCTGAAGAACCGGCCTACACTCGCCACCGTTTCCAGCACCTCGTTACGTCTGTCACCGCCGCCGGAGCCAGAGTCGGACTCACCCGGCTCGATCCGTGTACCGGCCATGGCGTCCATTTGCGTGACGAACCACTTCTCCGAGCTGAGGTAGCCCGACCGCTGCTGGAACATGTGGCCAAAGGAGAGCCAGTCCTTTTCAACCAAGACGATGAAGCCGTCAATGGTGCGGAAGTAGGGGTCCAACATTATTTGCGACAAACCACTCAGCTGGCTGGTGCGGTCCCAACCGTCGGAACAGTGGATCAGCACGTGGGCAGCGCTGACGCCGACCTGGCGTGCAATTGTCTGGGATCCGGCCAAGATGCCGCGGATGTGCTTCAGCCAGCCACTCTTGGCGAGCAAGTCCTGGTTGGGTGGTAGAGGCGATACGTCGGCGTCCTTGACGGCCTCAATGACCTTGTTGAGAGACTCGCGCATGACGTGAATGTTGTCAATACTAAGGAACATTTTTGTGGCCGACTTGTAGTGGTCCATGTTCTCGGAGCCCTTGCCAACCACTTGCATGGCCAGCGAATTGATGGCTGGGCGGGCGTCCACAATCAGATTGTCCCGGCGGGCACCAACGATGCGGTGACCCAACCCGTCGACACCGTCATCAGCCTCGGTGGCAGAGTCGTCGCCGCCTGCACCTGGACCCGGACCACCATTGGAAGCCACCATGGCATTTTCCACTGCTCCATCGTACGAGACAATCATAGTGTCTCCACTCCCGCTCCCCGAGTCGCCGCTCGGTGTCGACGTGCCGCTGTTGTTACTGGCATTGTTATTGTTATTGTTATTGTTGCTGCTGCCGTCGCTTCCACTGAACACGGCCGTTGACTTGTAGAAGCAGGCACTGACGAGCCGCTCGTCCTGTATGCTGCGGTTGTTCCGGACGCCCACCAATGGCTGCGAGCTGCGCGTGATGCTGCACTGCGTGATGGGGTGGTAGTACGTCAGGGCCGGGATGCGCGCTCGCGAGCGGAACTGCCCGGCGTACTTCAAGACATTATCAGAGATCTTGGAGGGCACGACCAGCAAATTTGGATACGTGGGCGAAAAGGTATAGTCCTTGTTGATGTGCGAGATGCGCCAGCCACGGTCGGGCAGCTTCTCGCTGATGCCCTGGCGGCGGAACTCGGCACGGGCGTCGTAGACGTCCCAGCCGCACAGGTCCTTCTCTTGACGGGCCGGCACGTACGAGAAAGCATACAGCTTCTCGATGCTGCCGAGCCGGCAGGTGCGATTGCGAATAAACTCAAACGCATCGCGGGCCTGCTTTTCATCGGCGAAGCTGAAGCAGACGATATTGAAGTCGCGGCACCGGATGCGGATCGACGAGGGCACGCCGCTGGTGGGCGGCGTCGGCCGGAACGTGCAGTGCGCAATGATAGGGTACGTTATCCACGACTCGCGCTGACGGACAGGTCCTGGCGGTGGCGGCTGGGGTTTTTGCTTGTTTGGCTCAGAGGGTGTGGCAGTAACAGTCGAGGAGGAATCGTTGGACGAGCGAGCATGGCTATCTTTATCTTTTGGTGGTGGAGGTGGAGGAGTTCCCGACGAAGATGCAGAAGTAGAGGCTGTTGGTGCCGAGGGTGGTGTCGGGACTGGGGCACAGAAGACGATGTGGAAGTTTGTGAGCTTCAGCGTGCCCCGCGTCGACGTCCCGGCGGACAGGACGCTGACATTCTCGATTGTCTGAAAGTGAGGTAGGTGGTTAGCAAATATCAAAGCTTGCAGCTTGAGAAGAAGATCAGATAAGGATCAGAAGACGCACGAGCTTGGGGTCCATGCCGGTCGTCGGGCGCCGCCGTCGGGTCGGCAGCGACGCAGGGCAGGAATGGAGAGAGAATGGTAGAAGCGGTAGCAATAAAGCGTAGAAATGTCAAGTCCGTGTGTCGAGAGCTGTGGGCTGCAAGCTGTAAGCAGAGCTGTGTCGGAAAGCTGTATCTGAGAGCTCTTCAGCTGTTTAATGACGCGGCTCCGGAAGCAGCGGGCGAGCACAGGGCGGGAACGGAGCTGTGTGGACTGTCGTAGCAAATGCTGTGGTCGATAAAGAATGGCCAAAGAATAGGCAAATAAATGCTGTCGTGCGCGTGTATGCAGTTCGCCGCGAGAACACGAGACCAGACGCAGCTTGTAGCATCTCTCCGGTAGAGAGTATTGATGTTGAGATCAAATGCTGGGGCCGGAGGGGTCAGGCCAGGGCCTAGTTTGCAGCCTGCCTATGAGGAAGGAGCTCTGTTGTCGGGTGGGTGGCAGTGGTGGGTAGTGGCGGCGCTTGGCAAGAGCGTGGTGAGAACGTGCCCAATTCCAGTCACGTGGAGCCGCCCAGCCTACGAACACCTCGTCTTACTGCCAGCACTCTCTTCGTTGGAATTCTCTTGTTGGGGTTGTCTTGTTGTTGAGAGACGGACTATATACTCCCATATTTTCTGGCTTACTTTTCTCAGGCAGAAAACAGCAGGATCACGGTTTTGCACGTCGACGCCTACCGGTGACGTCGTTCAGCCAAAACTGCCCGACCAGCGTCCAGAGTCAATAGTGGCACTCGACCTTTTATTATTGATCACGTGATCTTACTACATGCGTCGACTAGCACGATTCAACGTCGAATAGGTTGTGTATTGCAAATTCAATGAGCATACTGTTCTATTATGAATATATTGAGTTCTATAAATTAAACTTCAATATGAGACTCTCTCTGCTTTGGGCATTATTTCCTTTCATAGCTTGGTCTTGAAGTTAACTCACAAGTACGAACGATGTGATTCCCCTCGCACCTGAGCTGATATCAACGGAGATTTTAGACACTCGCATCAGGATCAACACAATCATCATCTAGTGATTCATCGGCCTAATAAATGATCTGCCTTGTCATTTACTCGGACGTGACCTGTCCCCCCGTCCAACGGACAATCGGCTCTCGTTCCTCCCGATATTGTGCATGAGCCAAACCATGCCGAGGACGTGCCGCTATATTGGTCCACGAAGTAGATCTTAGTGCACTATCCCCAGACCCTGAGATAATGGGATTCATGGCTCGGTTTAAGAATGTATGTGCAAGCTCGTAGGTTGCCATATCAGGACGGACGAAAGGCTTTTTTTTTTTTTGCAGTTTCGGGAATTACTGCTATTTCGTACTTCTTACAGAGAGGCCGGATCAAAATCAACCTAGCCGTAAAATAAATATCGCCAAGATTGTGTTTTATTTTGGTGGGATTCTTTTCGTCTTCTTTTAATGTCATGGTTTTAATGCCGTATTCTTTATTTTATTTTATTTTTTATTATTATTCGTGGATTTCCTAATTAGCAGGAAAACTCACGGTTGGATGGTTTCACTTTGTATTGAAGAATATTCATCAAAATTGAAACATAGGAAGCTTCTCTTCATGATAGAATGGTATAAACATGATACTTTGACAGTTCTTTCCGATTTTCTTTTTTCATTTACGGAATATATCATAAAATCACCGGGAGAAAGAAATAATGGCAAGATACTCCGTACTCTGGTTGGTGATAATCAATGACACCCTGGTTTAGCCTTACCGGCGGTAGTGGTGTCCGCAAAGTCGCATCCACTGACTCGGTTCTGCAGGTTCTGTGGGGAAGCACGGAAACTAACATCCTCGAAAGTCTGGGAAATCGAGTCACAAGAGGGGAATACCTAGGAGAAAAAAGCAGTCTCTCTACGATTTTCTTAATTCCGTAATTTTGTATTAAGATGTTGTCTTGATTTTTTTTTTAATGAATACTTCTCAAAATGTCACTGTGCGTGCAATATACGAGCTAACGGACATCAACTCCCGCTGAGGCCGGACCAAGAGGCTTGACCTCCGCAAAGACAGTCTGCTGTCGTCCAACATTTTCAAAACAAGCCTAGAGAACGGTGTCTGGTGTCCGTCACAATGAGGAGAAATGCAAAGAAGCAAAGTCTTTTTGCCGTCAGTACAAAAACCAGTGAATCATTGCCCATCAGTGCTCGTGATTACCTGCTAGGATGGACGATATCCGGGGTAAAGGTAAAGGTAAAGTGGCTAACGGATTCTGGTGATGGTTGCGTGACAGGCCATGCCCATTCGAGCTATTGTGGGCGCAGATTAACTTTGTGACAGCCACAAAGTGCGCTGTCGGAGTCCGGATGGCGCACGGGAAAGCTTAGTCTGTTCTGACAAGCTGATAGCCTGACACCGATGATAGGATTTCTTTTTGTTTCCTTTCTACGACGTACTCTTCTTCTACCCCGGCTTGTCCCCAGACAGTTTAATTTTGTGGAGGATGCGGAGAGAGAGATCCGCCTCCACATGGCTTCCCCAAGACGAGGAGATCTCTTACAAGATGGCTTGCCGTAATTCTCCTGTTTTGGTCGTCAACTTTGCCGCATGAATCTTTCTGGGCCCCGATGGATCGGACGAACTGGATGGAACGGCATGGAGATAGCCGACCCCGTGGTCACCTCGTGGTTCTGTTTAGGAAGATAAATACCACGGCCCTGGGCCCCTGCTGATCTCTTGGAAGCTGCTGTGAGCTCTCTTCTTTTATTTTTATTTCATGTCCCCAGACTTGTGTCATTTCAAGCTTTCTTAAGAAACGGGACCTGAACACTTCACGGCAAGCCCCTATTCCACGCGTGTACTGTTACAATGGCCGACAACGTCCAGGCTGCCGAAAAGGCAGAGGTTGCCGAAGTCGCCCGTGTTCCCAGCCACGTCGACGAGAAGGACAATGATGCCTCGTCCATCAACGAGGCGGCGCGTGGCGACAACCTGCCCGAAGGCTACTACAAGAACATCCAGTTCATCGGCCTCGTCGTCGGCTTCTGTCTCGGCATCATCAGCACCTACGTCATCTTTGTCATGGCCACGACCATCCTGTCGTATACCAACGCCGACATTGGCCCCAGTGCCAACATCTCGTGGGTCAGCATTGCCCGCACGCTCGGCCAGTCGACCATGTTCCTGATCCAGGGCCGCCTGTCCGACCTGTTTGGTCGTCGCTGGTTTTTTATTGGGGGCAACTTTGTGGCGTTGGTCGGCATTGTTATCTGTTCCGTCGCGCAGAATGTCACGACGCTGATTGTGGCCAGCGCCATCTACGGCATGGGCGAGTGTGTGCAGATCAGTTTTGGCGTGGCCATGGGCGAGCTCGTGGCCAACAAGCACCGCCCCGTGGTGATTTCGCTCATGTTCCTGTCGTCGGCGCCGTTTGCGGCGTTTGGCCCGACGATTTCGCGCAAGATGATTCTGGCGGGCCTGGGCTGGCGCTGGACGTATTATCTGGGCATTATTGTCGTTGGTTTGGCCACGATCCTCATGTTCTTGTGCTACCACCCGCCGACGTTCAACATGCTGCACGAACGCAAGTCGAAGCGGCAGCAGCTCAAGGAGATCGATTATGTCGGTATCTTTTTGTGGGCGTCGGGCCTGGCACTCTTTCTGATGGGCCTCAGCTGGGGCGGCGGTCTGTATCCGTGGAAGTCGGCGGCCGTCATCTCCACGATTGTCATTGGCTTTGCCCTGCTCGTCGCTTTTGGCCTCTGGGAGTCGTACGCCGACCTCAAGTACCCCGTCATGCCCATGGCCTACTTTTTGAACCGCGGCTTCATGTCCCTTGTCGCCATGGCCACGATTGCCTCCATGTTCTACTACTCGGCCATTATCCTGTGGCCCCAGCAGGTCACCGCCATGTTCACGACCGACACAACCTATGGTGGCTGGCTGTCCTGTACCGTGTCGTCCGGCACGACGCTCGGCCAGGGCATCGGCGGCATCCTCCTCCGCTACGGCGGCAACTCCCGCTACCTCATGATTGTCGCTGCCGTCTCCATGGTCGGCTTTGTCGTTTCCCTGGCTTCGTTGACGCCCGACACCAGAGACGCTGGTATCGCCCTCACCATCCTGGGCCCCTTTTGCGTCGGTTTCATTGAACTGTCGTCCATGTCCCTGGCGCCCCTGTTCTGCAAGCCCGAAGACATTGGCTTGGCCAGCGGCATGCTCGCGTCCATCCGGTCGGCTGGCGGCTCCATTGCTGTGGCCGTCTACAGCACCATTCTCACCAACCGCCTGTCGAAAACGCTGCCGGCCGTTGTCGGTGGTGCCGCTGTTGCCGCGGGCTACCCCGAGTCGGAGGTGGCCACACTCGCGGCTGCCATCAAGGCCGGCACTTGGACAAAGCTTCCCGATATCACTGAACCAGTTAAAGCAGCCATCACTGCGGCCATCCCAACGGCGTATGGCCAGGCGTTCAAGACGGTCTATCTGGCTAGTCTTGCGTTTGGCGGCATTGCCATCATCGGCGCTCTGTGCACCAAGGATGCCACGAAGCTGTTGACCGACAAGGGTGAGTTGTCATTTTCGTGCTTTTTTGTTGTGTCTCCGTCGTATTGCTTTCCAGGAGAGTTCTGCTAACGTGACCACAGTTGAACGTCGTATGCACGGCAAGTTTGTCGAGCGCAAGGCCAACAAGACTGACGTCCTCCCGGCCAAGGCTGTCGATGAGTAAATCAATAAGTGATGCCTGGTTGTGGTGGCTTCGAAAGGGACGGCAGAATATTGAGTGCTCCAGTGGAGACGAGTACGTCGTATGTCTTTGTATTATTGTAGGCTAGCCATATCGATCATATAACGACAAATGCTGAATAAAGAAATGATGGCAGAACAAGACTGACTGCTGAGAGAGCCATTACTGGTTGTGTATGCAGAGATCCCGTCGAGCCCGTGTAAGTGGCTAAAGTGGAAAGAAAACAAAGGTCCCCTTTGAGCACAGTGTAGATTATAGAGATTACAGTATATTTACTGTATCTCGCACTGCTGGAAGTGGCCTCTTCTGATTGGCTCAAGGGCTGTCAATTTTTGCACTCCCAGTAAAATTGTGCGCGGAAACTCGTGCAAACGCAGCCCCTCGCCAAATGACTAAGCGGTTAGGGCTTCCCCTCCACGCAAAAAAAGTCCCTTTGGCGGGCAGTAGTCCACTAAATGAGCGGCTGCAGCCAATAAGATTTCTTCCTCAGACAAGTGGTCACGCTAAATTGGCAGGAGAGAAAAAAAGAGTGTCCTGCCATTTTGCGCCAGAAAAAGTTCCCCATCTTCATCCTCTTCACGACAACCCCCCGTTTTCACGTTTTCGACACTCGACAACCACCTGCAATCCCGTTTCTCGACCTCTTCGAAAACACTCACACAACAGCAAACATGGCTACTCCCGGTGCCCAGATGTACGTTGAACGATCCTTTCTCGACGAAATGAGACAAATGGCGGGGGAAACGGATTCATCTCTCAATGCACCCATGCGACGACAATACGGGATGAATATTGTCATGGTGGACGGAAACAAAAATAGACGAGAACAAAATACTGACTTTTCTTCTTCCACAGCTCCAAGCGGAGAAAGTTCGTCGCCGACGGTGTCTTCTACGCCGAGCTGAACGAGTTCTTCCAGCGCGAGCTCGCTGAGGAGGGCTACTCCGGCGTCGAGGTCCGCGTCACCCCGACCGTCACCGACATCATCATCCGCGCCACCCACACCCAGGAGGTTCTCGGTGAGCAGGGCCGCCGCATCCGCGAGCTGACCTCGCTCATCCAGAAGCGCTTCAAGTTCCCCGAGAACAGCGTCTCCCTGTACGCCGCCAAGGTCCAGAACCGCGGTCTGTCCGCCGTCGCCCAGTGCGAGTCGCTGCGCTACAAGCTGCTCAACGGCCTGGCCGTCCGCCGTGCCTGCTACGGTGTCCTGCGCTTCATCATGGAGAGCGGCGCCAAGGGCTGCGAGGTTGTTGTCTCGGGCAAGCTCCGTGCCGCCCGTGCCAAGTCCATGAAGTTCACCGACGGCTTCATGATCCACTCCGGCCAGCCCGCCAAGGACTTTATCGACTCGGCCACCCGCCACGTCCTGCTGCGCCAGGGTGTTCTGGGCATCAAGGTCAAGATCATGCGTGGCTCCGACCCCGAGGGCAAGTCTGGCCCCCAGAAGTCCCTGCCCGACTCCGTCACCATCATTGAGCCCAAGGAGGAGCAGCCCGTCACCCAGCCCATCAGCACCGACTACGGCGCCAAGGCTGCCCAGCAGCAGGCCGCTGCCGAGGCTGCCCGCGCTGCCGAGGCTGCTGCTGCGGCACCTGCTGAGGAGGAGGCTGCCCCCGCTGAGCAATAGAGTGCTCAACGCGGCGGTGGTGTCCTTGTTGGCGTAGGCAGTGAGCGGCCGGGTGTAGGCGGCGGCATCACTGCGGGGGAACTGAGAGGAGGTCTTGCAGCTGCCACTGGCGACCTCATGCTTTTCGATGCCGACGACAACACCCTCGTTCTCGACCACATTCCTGCCGACGTTGGTGACATTGACGGTGCTGGCGGCTCTTCTTCTCGTCTTGGACATCCGGCTGGCTTTCCCAGTGGCGACGCGCTCTACGACTCGCCTGCCACTCCGATGGCCCCGAATGTTCCGTATGGCGGTCAGTACACTGCTGCTCAGCACAGTGCACTCCCCACCATCGGCGACGACCGCCAGCAGCAGGTCTACAATGCCGAGTCCAACAACGAAGGCACCAGGGTGTAGTTTTTTGTTACAGAAGAGCCACTCCAACAACAGCAGGAAACACTCGGCAACAAGGGTAATGATGTTTGTCGGAAAGGGAAACTTGGGGGTCACCAGTCAGCTAATGACAATTTTCATTTGTTTCATCTTTAATGCGAACAAAAATGGGAGGAAATACAAAAAGTGATACGAGTTAAAACCCGGAACAGGCTTTGGGACGAAAGAGAAAAATAAGGATTTACGATTTCACCACGGATGGGGGATATGAAACTTTATGTAAAGCCTTGTTGATATCTGCTTTGATTTTTTCGGTCTTCTTTTGTTTTTGTACCACACTCTTCGGCGTCGTTTCTCCTTTCTTCTTTTCTCTCCCTTTGTCCTTAGTACAACACTCACACCCTCATCTAACAAAAATTCAAAACTATAAAAATTTATATGATGGCCCTATTGATGATGATACGTTTATATAAATGGCATGGGAGTTGAGACTGGTGTCTTTTACTAGACTGTGCTTAGTAAGCATGAACAACAGCGCAGCAACATCCTGCAACCACGGATCACCCATTGTTGTAGCCTGATATCAAACATGGTCTCAACTTCACTCATCCTTCTCAGTCTTCATGAAATAAGTTTCAATGCTTTGCCTGCATAATGTGGAGGCAGGCCATCTCCTTCTATCGTACACAAAAGCTTTGATCAAGCAAGATAACAGAAACGAAATATGCAGAGGAGAAAGAAAACCAAAAGAAAAACCAGAAAGAAAGCCGCCCCTATCAAAGGAGAGTCCTAAGAAAACAACATAAGAAAACAGGAATAAACAACAGAGACCTCCAAAGACCCAAAAGCGGTATCCAACTGATGGCTGATGGCTCAGCAAGACGGCTCTTCTTTCTCTTTTTCCCACAATAGACAAAAATCAAGCAAAGGAAACAAAAGGACGCAAGAAAACAAATAACGCCGTGATGATAATAGTCCTCCCTTTCACAATGCCCCTCCCGATTTTCCCGTTTCATTATCTTTCTTTCCCTTCCATCTGCCCCTAGCCAAGAATCTTGCTCGTTTCGTTATGCGAAACATAGAAACATGCACGGTGGCGAGGGGATGAAGAAAAGGCAATGATAGGGTGAAAGAAGTGTTGTATACGCATTTGTAAACCACCAAAAAAAGAACATATATAATAATCCAAGGACAACGATGAAGCACCTTTGGTTTGGGGGGGGGGGGAAGGTGTGGAATGCGCTTCGGTATATGTGTGAGGGCATAAAAGATGAGGATCAAGATGAGTACATTCGGAGGAAAAGAACAAGAAACAGAAATCGTTATGAAAAGGCAGAAACACAAAACACGAACAAAACGTAACCTGGCAAACTCGCCCATTTTACCGGTGGCCCGGCTTGGACTCGCCGGATACGCTTCGTGCGCCTGCCTTGTTCTTCTTGGACGCGTGCCCGTTGCTGCTGCCGCCGTTGGGGGCATGCGGCGACATAGGTAGCGTGCCATCCTCGTCGGTGTCCTCGGCGAGGTCGGCCAGACCGAAGCCGGCCTCCTCGTCGTCGTAGGCGCGTATTAAGCCCTGGCGGTCGGCGGCGTTGCTGCTGCCGCTGATGCTGTGGCGGTGGCCGGGGCCGAAGCTGCGGCGGGTCTCCATGCTGATGCGGGTCTGGAGGGACGAGACCATGTCGGTGCCCATGACGTCCGAGTTGCGGCGGCCGCCGGCGAGGCGGGTGCCGTTGGGGTCGGTGCGCGAGAGGTTGAGCAGGTAGACGCCGGCAAACGTGACGAGGAAGCCCGAGATGAGGGACAGAGTGTTAATCGTGTCGGTGGTGTTGAAGCCGCTGAACAGAATGAACGAGGCGCACAGGGTGGCGGTTGCGAAGGTGACGTAGTAAAGGGGGTTGACAATGTTGGTGGGGAACTGGCTCAGGGCCTTGTTGAAGTAGTTCATCTGGGTCAGGATGCAGACGCCCGTGACGATCATGAAGACGTAGGTGGACGGGTGGGTGAACTGGTTGTTGCCAGCGAAAGTGAGCTTGAGGGCGATGCCAAAAGCCTTGATGGACATGACAGAGATGGAGCCGACGAGCGAGCAGATGCTGAGGTAGATGAGGGGGTTGCGCTTGCCGTAGACGGGGGCGATCTTGTAGATGGCAATGACGGAGTAGATAGTGACGGCGAACGAGTAAATCAGGAAGCCGGGCTGGATGGCGTCATGCAGGATCTCGTCAATGGTGGAAATGTCCTCGTCTGGGGGTGCGTGGAGCACAATGATCACGGCACCAATCAAGCAAATAGCACTGCCGAGCTTGCCCAATGTGCCGAGGATTTCGTCGAGGAAGTAGGAGCTCAGGACGGCGCCGACAATGACACTGAGAGCGCCAAGGGGCGTAACAAGAATGGCGGGCGCGAAAGCATAGGCGGCAAAGTTGCAGACCTCACCGATGACCACTGATTTCGTTAGCAAGATCTCGTGTAGCTGGTGCAGCTGTAGACGAATAAGGACGTACTCGTTATTATACCGAACCACCATAATGGACTCTTGAGGTAGACGAAGCCATCGCCTTCGAAGCCATGGCGCTCCTCTGCGTGCATCAGACCCTATACCTGGTTAGTTTCTGTTCGCGATTGGGATCCTATGCTCGTTTTCAAATTGCTGCTTCGGGGGCAAAGCTCGTCTATATCGTGCGCACCTTTTTCGTAATGACAAAACTTGTGCCTGTAGGAGATGTGGGTTAGCATTATGTCAAGATGTTTCATGCTGAGCGCCGAAGCGCAAAGTGGGAGACAGGATCTGCTAGGTAGCGACAAAAAAAAAAGGACATACCGATGGCCAAACTGGATGCCATGGCCAAAGCCAAGCCAATGTACCTGGAAAACACAAAGTCAGCATCGATGCTTGGGGTCATAGTCAGAGGAGCGGCGGGTAGGATGGTGAAGCTATCACCAGAGCCTTGCGCCATTGCTTTGCGTTGTGTATCTAACAGGTCTAGGTCCTGCTGCCACCCGAAAGCTCTGCATGCAAAGCGCCAAGGCAACACCGAAAAGCAACCAGAAGACCGACGGTGATGGAGAGGAGCATCGAAGTAAACAAAAGAGGGAAAGGGGAATGTCCGTACTTGTCCTCCAACATTGTGGATTAGGTATGAAGATAAGAGATCGAGATAGAAGCTGAAAAAAAAAAGAAATAAAAAGGAAACAGAACGAGTGTCGAGGAGCGCGTAGGCCCCTGTGGTTGGATTTCCTTTATTTCCTTTTCGGTGAGGGAGATGGCGAGATGTGTCCCTTGATTCTTTCTTTGTATTCGTCAACAACGATCGGTTGGAACTTTGATGGCCTCGATCGTGTCCTTTCTATGCGCGTGCGCTATCGCCAAAGCAAGGAAGAGTCGTCAAGGAGAAAACCGCGTGCGGATTCGTAATGTATCGACAGGTAAGCGAGTGCGTTTGTCGATTCCGAAACTTCGTCAAAGGAGGGGATATGCGATCGTCGGCTGTATCGTCCTGTTGGTTTCGATCGTTTCGTCGAGATGTTCGCCAAGAGATTTCTATCGAATTCGCTGCTGTAGAAAGCGACAAAAAAGGGACTAGAACGAAAGGCTGGGGAAGAGAAAGAGCGTTGTCTGTGCGAGGCGTTGTTTCTGCGTAACAGTCGAAATGGATGGATGCTGGCTTGTCGCTAACAAACAGGTGGCAAGAGACAGAGAAAGCAAGAGGAGGAGGGACTCGCGCCGGGCGAGAGTGAGAGAGTTGGGCTGAGAGCTAGAGGAGTCGTGTTCGTGCGAGTGTGATGACTCTCGAGAGCAAGGCGGTCCGTAGCGAGAAGTATTGGGAATACTAAGGGACAGGGACCCTTTCGTGGTACGGTTGGACGGAAGACGGAAGGGACAGGAAAAAGGAGAGGGAGGAAGAGAGGCAAAAAGTCGTGTGCGCAAGGAGAAAAGGTGAGGAGTGAGGTTTTTGGCTTTCGTGCGACGACGGAAGAGGAAAGCGGTCGTGGGTTCGTGGGCTTTTCGAACGAGTTTGTGTATGTGTTTTTTAGCACCCCTTGTTTGGCGTATTCTGGTGTCTCTCCAAAGAGGTTTTGGTAGTTTGGCGTTGGTGGTTCTGGCGTTGGATTGGCGGCTGGCACTTTTTCGGATTTCTTCACACTAGCAAGATCGAAGAAAGGGGTGATTTGCGGCTGGCTTTGTGATGCTTTTCGAAAGGGGGCGAAGGCTAGAGGCTAGGTAGACTTGACAGAAAGGAAGAGAGGGGAAGGTGCAAAGTCTCGGACAGCTTTGAGTGCTTGTGAGTGGACAAGTAGCGTTTGTCGTTTTCAGAATCCTTCTTCGTATTTTTGGCGGCAGGAGTGCTAGTTCGCCGTGTTCCCTCCTGCTTTTTTTTTTTTGCAGGGTCTTACGTGTTCGCTGGGAATGGACGGGTGGTAGCAGTTGGAGAATCGCACCTTTTCAGGGTCGCTCGTGTTCGCGTGCAATGTGCGATTTTGATGGAAGCTGACACGAAAAAAAGCGGATAGAGAAAGGATCGCGATGCTCGAGATTAGAAGATGTGGCTTCTTGTTAAGAGCAAATCTACTGATACGGTTGCGCCTGCCTTGTCACATTATTTTCTACGTTTATTTCCTTCTTTCTGTCTGGGAAAGAATCGAGTCAAGAACGCGGACGATGCGACAGGAAGAGAAGGAGAAGGGGGCACTTGGCTGGAAAGGCAGGTGCAAGGGGGAGGGGGTGGTGGTCTCTGTCAGTCGGTCTGTTGGGCGCAGGAAAGAGAAGGTCCAGGCCAGGGGAAACCGAAAAATGTGGTGGTGGGGGGTTTAAAGAGGGAAGGGAAGCAGGCGATCCATCAACAGCGGGCGTGTGGATAGGAGGAAGGCTCAAAAGGTAGCGTTGGGGGATGCTTTGCCCCCGGATATCCAAGTTACAGGGCTGTGCCCATATGGGCTGAAAAGGCAATTAACATTAAACCAGTATTTTTACAGTGGGGGACGCGTGACGACGCAGCCAAGCAGAAGCTCGCAGGATGACGAATATTTAAGACGAAAAGAGGGTGGTATTGAATTTTCATGCACCTTTTGAACAGTTTTTCAGCATCGTTTTCTTGTCGTCCCCTCTACGGCATATTGTTTCTCTATGAGTCTTTTTGCTCTTAGTCCGTCGCTCAGCCCTCTGTGGCGCTCAATAAGATGCACTATTGGGTTTGGTGCAGATACGGCTGTATTTTTGGAGTCTATTTTTTTGCCTTCTCGTATCGCGCCAAAACAGCCTGTATTTCAATGGTGATGGAGCTGATCACTGGACTACGGGTCTGGCCAGCAACATGTTATGTTCAGCCGTAAGCCTCTATGAGTCGTCTAGCTTGCGCGCCGCTCCTTTTGACATTGTTCCGTGCATTCTCTAGATATCCCGCCAGACTTTGTTCCTTTTGTTTCGAGGATGATCATCGTATGTGCCCGGATCGATGCTCTAGAATATCCCTTCCTCTCTTCCTCTTTCTTCTTTTTGGTAGACGCTGCGTCTGAGTTTATGGAGTAATCGCGGGCGTGCTATCGGCGCGTCGGCAACGTCGGTCATGAAGAGTGGCAGAGGATGTTACTGTAGGTGTGGCATTTCGTCATTTTTTTTATCTCTCAGACTCTCTGCCTCTTTCATCCCTTCTTTTCTTCCCACATTCTCGATCCGCCCTCCCACACATGGCCGATCACGAAATCGTCGACGACTAGTTCCATTGTTTTCTGGTCTCGGTTCAGGTCCCAGTGGAAGATTTCAGATTTTGAGCCGCCCTTTGCCAAGTCCTGGGTTGAGCATTTTGGCCATGTTACAGTCCTGACTCTCTGGGCCTGAATACTGCGAAGTATTAACACAGACTTGGCCAGACTTGGCCCTGGTGTTGGCGTTTTGGCACATGCTCAACAGCGACTCGAGTGCTGTCGACTGCGTCGAGTGCCTCTATTTTATTGCGGAGCCCTCGGTTTCAGGGCTCAGGGGTACCCACTCTTTCCACCAAGAAAAACCCGTCCCTCACATCAGGGGCCACTATTTCCTTTTTTGGATTGTGTGTGAGTTTTCGCTGTTCTTTTCTTTTGTCGTTCTTTTGTCGTTCACCTGCTTCCCCCTGACTAGTAGGGTTTTGGGCCATTTTTAGCGCAAGGGGAGATCACGGCAAGAATGGGAGCTCTCACACGATCGTCAATCACTTCATCACCTGTTTTCTACTGAGTAAGACGAACACATCTTTGCTTCATGTCCATATCCAATCCCAATCTCGACTGTCGGCCCATCGACACCTCCCCTGCCCAAAATAACCCACGCTTGTGGTGCCCAGTCCCGCTGTGGAACCCGGGAGTCATCCCAGCTTTCTTGTCTCTGTTTCTTGCTTTAGAACTTGAACCTGCCCTGGCATGCAAACACTTTCCAATTGCACGAAAATACGGAGAACATGTGTCCAGGGCAAAGTCAAACAAAAGTCAAATGAACACTGACCACCAACTTCAAAAGGATTACGCAACGTCCCCTCTTATTCCACCCCAGACGCGTCTTGGTCCTGCCCACATTGTTTCTCTTTTCGAACTCACCCATTCTCACGTGTGTCGCGCTGCTCGTTATATTGGACTCCCACTCGGCACTGTAACTACTCCGTAATTACTGAATAGACGTTTGCATCCTCACGAGGTTCGGAGTCGTATCTTACTACAGACGCCCTATCTTCCTCCCGACTGGCCTGTGCTCGTATTTGCCGTAATGTTCGCGTCAATCGTCACTACACAGTAGTATCGTCCCAATCTCGACGGCTCTTGCTCTCCCTTGCGGAGCCTTCGGAGGAAGAGGGGTGCTGCGCCTCGTTGAACGACGACGACGCATATCTCGAAATGTCCGCCGTAGATGATGTTCAAATTGCAAGTACGAGGCACGGAAGATGGGGGTTTTTCTTGCGAGACGAACGGAGAACGGATGCTGCAAACAGAGCTTCCTCTTCTTGGCCCCAAGCTCTTTTGCCCTGTTCTGAAGGGCTTGGCCACGCGCGTGTATGTATTTACTGTGTATTTTCCTTTCTAGCTCACTCCACCATCCCGTATACCCGTAATAAATTTCTGAATACCTGGTTGTTTCATCCCCAGGAAACAAAAAGGACCAAAAGAACGGGCTGGATCAAAGGGTAAAGGGGCTGCGGTTGGGCCCTAGGAAGTATCCGATAAGTGTGTACTCCGTAATATCACAGGCGTTTTACAGGGCACGGCAACACGGGTACCTGACTAGCGAAGAAGTCGTACTGCAACTTTACCTACAGGCATGTTCCGGTTTTGTTTCCTTCGTCTTTCACCCGGGCCGGTTGTTTCATGAAGGAAATTTTAACATAGAACAGCAAGCGGCTAGCTGTATCCTTGTGTTTGAAAGTAATATTCTTATCCGTTCTCACAAACAGAGGCTGCACGAAAGGCGCTTTCGGAGTCTGATATCACCCGTAGACCGTGATGTCACAAGTTTTGATACCGAAAAGCCTCAACCCGCCTCAACGAATAGAGGAATACGAGAGCTACCAGGTATTTACAGCCTACTAGATTGCACACGCCAGTTTTCAAAATGGATCAATAGTCAATTCGCTAGAAAGTAGACAGCCCCTTCTTGTTGATATCACCACTACATCCCAAGAAAACAAAGATGACACTAGAAAAGGAGCCAGCTCGTCACCTGGAAAGCAGTGTATGTCCTTTTTCTTTCTCAAGACGACAGTAGGGGAAACAAGGAGATGGGAAACAGGGAAGAAGGTTGGGAACAACACAGCTAGACAAAAATCTGCAGATAAAAACAGATAAAACGCCGTCAAGATACACCTTTCGAAAAGAGGACAGGAGAACAAGAGACAAGGAAGAAACATACACTCGACTTACATCGCGCGCACCACATTTCCTAGCTCGTCCATTCTTCTTGTTTCGCCGCTCTCCAGAGCTCCGAAACGCCACCACGGGAGATGCCGTGTTTTCTTTTGGTCCCCCATGTTATCTCGCTGTCCCAACGCTCACTTACCGCGTGGAAAGAGCACGGAAAACAAGAAAACAACAGAACAAGAACAAGGCAACCACAAGGCAGCCTCTCCCACAAACGATTGTTTTGGTGTTGGCCACTGGCTTGCAACCAATAGTAGAAACTCTTTTAAAATACACGATTTTGATGAAAACAACGCAATGAAAAACCAAACAATACACGAGTCAAAGAAAGCAGAAGGATAAAAACAAAAGGTGCAAAAAAAGAAAAATACAAATGCAGAATGGAAACAAAGGAAGAAAGATTATCGATCATGGAGGCGATGGCTGATACGTTGTCATCCGGGTTCGTCGTCGGTCGATCTATCGGGTGTCTTGTCTGAAGTTGTATGGGCGAGCGCATGCTTGTGGGAGTCGTCATCTGTCGAAACTTGCAGGCGTGCGTGTCGAGTTCGTGTCGGGTCGATTCTGATAATCCGAATATCTTCCGTATAATAGCAAAAATAAAAACATAATCTTACCTTGGTACGTTCGCGTCAAATATTGAAATCATAGAAAGATTAATGCTGTTGCTGTGTTTTGGTTAAGATGAAACGTGCAGAGATGAAAAGTCGTTACCAGATTGGCAACTGGGGTATTGTGAAGAAGAGGAGGAAGAAGAAAAGGAGAACGAGAAGAAAGAAAAGCGTGCGTGCGAAAACAAAAGAACCAAAGCAAGGCTTTGTGAATATGTGCAGAGAAGGAGTTTTGGCGAGAAGTAGGCGCGGATGAGCAGTGAAGATGGGCAGCAAAGCCCCACAAGGCCAGCTGAGTCAAATAGTTTGGCGATGAAGCACGGAACTATCCCGCCATGTCGAGGGTTGCCGTGATTTGGTGTCTGTTTATCATGGCGTGTCGCCAGTCCGAACTCGCTTGACATCTTTTAAAGTCGCAAACGTTAGAATTGGCCAATCGGCATCGTCGAATTCAAAGGTGACTTGTTGTCTCTTGAATGGTGGCTCACCTGGCAGATCGTCAAGCAGTGCATCGCCTGCCTCGTCCACATCTCTTGTCCGCTTGCCCGAAGTTGGCGATGTTGTTGTGGCGTCGGCGGATGCAGTGTTCTTAATCTCAACATCCCAGTCGATCTCCTCATCGCCGCCGGCGTCAACCGTGGCAGCTCCATTCTTTTCTCCTTCAGGACGGCTGTCCTCGTAGTCGATCTCATCATTGTCCAGTGTTGCGGTTGCGCTTGTGTCGAGTGATGGGTCGAGGTCGTCAGCCTTGTTGCTGGCTTCTAGGGTAGCTGCCGAAGCAACCGTGTCGTCAATGTCACCGCTCAGGTCGAGGAAATCTTCCTCAACTGCTGCGGCGTCACCGTTTTGGTCATTTTTGTCAATGTCGCCGGCATCGTTGATGTCCTCCAGAAGGTCCAGGTCGTCCGCCTCGTTCAGCTTGGCCTCATCGGCAGCAAGGCCGTCAATGAGGTTGTCTTCGGCGTTGGCAAAATCCAGCTCATCGCCGTCAGCATGAGGCGTAGGCAGGTCAGCAACACCATCGGGGTTCAGGTGGACACCCTCCACTTGGTCATCGACCTCATCGTGGGTGTAG
Organism: Sporothrix mexicana; assembly: GCA_021396375.1. NCBI lineage: Eukaryota > Fungi > Ascomycota > Sordariomycetes > Ophiostomatales > Ophiostomataceae > Sporothrix > Sporothrix mexicana. The sequence goes on along the minus strand of WNYC01000076.1, from coordinate 100,188 downwards.
TTGATATAATCAGCTTCCTCGACAGCGTCGGGGTCTTCATCAGCCGTTGGCGTGTCGAGCTCGGACCGACCTGCCTCCTTGACCACCGTCTCGACAAAGCCCTCGACGGCCACTCCGTCTTCGTGCTCCAGAGAATTGGATCGGGAGCGTTCAGACTGCTGAGCAGCCATCTCAACATCGACGCCATCCCCTTCGCCTTCGTCTTCAATGTCATCCTCGATCTCTTCACCATCATCTTCTTCGACCATCTCGTCGGCCTCACCAGCAGGCGAAGAATCACCCGACTCGGCTTCTTCCTCATCTTCCTCTTCTTCCTCCTCCTCATCTTCTTCTTCCTCTACTTCGCCGCTGTCGTCCGAAGACTCATCGGCACGCGAACTTGTCCACGGGAACGCGGACAGGCCCTTACCAGAGTCTGCACCGCCAACGAGATCCTTCAGACGTAGCAGGCAGTTGGAGCGAGTACTCAGCGTGATGTGCACACCCTTTGTCATCTCGGCGTCGTCGTTCTTCACAAGCGTGTTGTGCAGTGCCAACAGGTTGTGGAATGTCACCTGGCCTAGCAGTGCCTCGGTCGTAGTCTAGTAAGTTAGTATGGTTTCAAAAGGAGGGAAATGAGAGACATTATATGGGAATGGGTACATACCTCTCCAAACTCGAGTCCTAGCTCGTCAACGCGGATAATAATCTCGTCGCTGGAACGGACCCACGAGGAGATGCTCGACCGGACCGTCTGCAGAAACTTGGAGAGCGGGTAGTTCATAGCCTCGTAGTCTTCCAAGTAAAAGGACCCAGGGGCATCGGAATCGGGTGCCTTGAACAGGGGGCACACCTCATCGCCCCATGTGACCATGACATCGAATGTCGTCACGGGATAGAAGCTCTGGAGCGGGCTCAGGCCCGAGTCTGAGTCGCTGTCTTCATCGTCGTCGACAACATAATGCTGCTGGCTAGCTGCGCTATGCTGTGCCCGGTTGTCGTCATTTTCTTCATCTTCGTCATCTTCGTCCTCGTCCTGCTTGAAATCCGACATGTCTCTGTCTTCGTCCTCATTGTTCTGGTGGGAATCATCGCCCTCCTCATGGTCGTACTCGCCGTGGTCATTCTCATCGTTCTCGTCTACGGCATGGCCCTCGCCGGCATCGTCAAATCCAAAGTCAATGTCGTCGTGTTCGCCGCCCTCTGCGGCTTCGTCGTTATCGTGCGTCGCGGTCGCGTGCACGTCGGTGTCTTCGTAGTCGATTTCGTCGGCGCCTTCATTTTGTGCTGACGCGTCAATCTTTGCTTCGGCAGCTATGCTCTGTTCTGGGACAAGCGCATCGTGGCCCGTCTCCTCCTCATAGTTGATCTCGTCGATGTCCGGATCGGGCCCGATCTCGATCTTGTTGAGGCTCGACGACGGGCCATCGCCGTCGTCCCTTTGGAGCTCAGCTTGGCCCAGCTCAAAGTCAAACTCTTCTGCGACGGCAACTGCTTCAGCGGCGGCAGCGACGTCAAGCGAGAGATCAGCCTCTTCAACAATCGCCACAGCGGGCGCATCTAGTGATGGTTCGGCCATTGTATCGGTTTCTTCAATAATAGTGGTTTCCAAGCGAATTAGAGACGTAGTCTCTCGCGTTCCGGTCGACGCGATCGTTTTTAATAGTCGCGTGGTTGGTGTCAAAGTGAGGTGTACCTGACTAGCCCTAGATCATGGCTTGCTCACGTCACAAAAGGGATACAGATATACCTTGTCCGCGGTCAAAGAAGGTCGAAGTATCGAAATAGAGTCGAAATTAAAATGGTTCGAAAGCAAGTCAAAGGTGCAAAAAAGGCGGCAGGAGGCAAAGGTGATAGATTGTAGGCAGCAAAGGCAAAGTCAGCTGAATAACTGCGCTCCAGTGTCTCGTGTCGTTGTCGGTAAGGCGTAAAAGGAGAGTGAATGTCGTCGGGAAGCTTGGAATAGTAAAAGAGTAAAGGAGAATGCAAGAATGGAGAGCTTCTTGGTTCGACTGTTGGCTGTTGAAAAGTGAAAGGGGAGAGAAAGAGAAGAAAGAGCGACCCGTCTCGAAGAGCACAGAGAAGTGATTGCCTCCGGTATTGGGATAAATTTCACGAGGAAGGCGCGAACAAGAGCGGGCGTGTGGCGCTTGCCGCATATAGACTAGCACTCTTCTTGCTCTTTCCCCTCCCAAAAGACACTGGCTCGACTTTGCTCACTGGCTAGAGAGCACAAGCTGGCGCCCTAAGAAACCGCTCTGGCACTGTTCTCACTGTTCTGTGCGCACGGACCAACACCCAATAGGAAGGGGACAACTATTGTGAAAATGAGTGCCCCCTAATGAGGGAGGGGTGGATTGGCGATTTGGGCAACGTCGACCGTCTTTACGACCACATTCGAAACACCATCGCTTTATCTCCATCCACGTCCACCTTTCTGCGGAAACATCGACAGCCAGTCCTCCACAGCACATCACCAAGCTTCAATATGGTACGAACTACCCAACCGTGCCCGCACACGATCTCGAATGGCCCTCCCACCGCCACTTTCTTCTGCCTTTCCCCTTTGATAGCTCCTGACGTGTGTAACTTGGCTAATCAACGATTCGATAATGTCCCCTTCCACAGGTTGTCCTCGCCGCATCCATCTGCACCCGAGGCGGCAAGGCCGTTCTCTCGCGCCTGTTTCGCGAGATGCCCCGGTCCCGCGTCGAAGCGCTCCTCGCCTCCTTCCCCAAGCTTGCCGACAGCGGCACTCAGCACACCACCGTCGAGCAGGACAATGTCCGTTTCGTGTACCAGCCGCTCGACGAGCTGTACATGGTCCTGATTACGAACCTCCAGTCCAACATCTTGCAGGACATTGACTCGCTGCACCTGTTTGCGCAGGTCGTGACGGGCCTTTGCAAGTCGCTCGACGAGCGTGAGATCACGCGCAATGCCTTTGAGCTGCTGAGCGCGTTTGACGAGCTGGTGACGCAGGGCTACCGCGAGAACCTGACTATGAGCCAGATCAAGACGTTTATGGAGATGGAGTCCCACGAGGAGCGCATACAAGAGATTATTGCGCGGGTATGTGCCAGCTGTGTCTTGAGACGTTACCCCTACGCTGCCGCATGGAGTTTGTTACTAACAACCACCCCTTTCAACAGAACAAGGAGCTGGAGGCCACAGAAGAGCGCAAGCGGAAAGCGAAACAGCTCGAGATGCAGCGCAAGGAGTCCGCACGGCGCGGCATGGGCAGTGCACCGCGCACGCCCTCCTACCCGACCTACACCCCGCCTGTCCAGACGACGACCGAGACCTACGACTCCTACGAGGCAGAGAAGAAGAAGAACAGGTGTGTACTCGCAGGGATAGTGTTGCAGAAAAGGAAAGAAAAAAACTAACTGTCTGCAGACCAGCAACAACCCTCAAGGGCAAGGGCATGCAGCTCGGCAAGAAGTCCAAGACGACCGACATGTTCGAGCGGGTCCGTGGCGAGCTGGGTGCCGAGGCCGACATGCCCGTGGTTGCCCCTACACCGGCAGCCGCCCCTGCAGCAGAGCACCACGCCGCTGCTGGCCGGGCATCGACGACGCTGGACCGCGACGCCATCCATATTGTGGTCAACGAGTCGGTCAACGCCAAGCTCACACGAGACGGCGTCGTGAGCTCGCTCAGCATCAACGGCGACCTCAACCTGCGCGTCTCGGACGCCACCCTGACCAAGATCAAGCTCAACCTCGACGCACAACCGACGCACGGCGCGCAGTTCCGCACGCACCCCAACGTCGACAAGAACCTGTTCAACTCGTCGAGAATCATCCAGATGAGCAACACGACCAAGGGCTTCCCTGTCAACCAGTCCGTCGGCGTTCTGCGGTGGCGGGCCTCGCCCAAGGTCGACGACACGGCGTCGCTGCCCATTAGCTTCACGGTGTGGGTCAACAAGGACGGCGACGGCAACAGCACGCTGACGGTGGAGTACGAGCTGACGGGCGGCGAGGCGCTCGACGATGTCGTGGTGTCGATTCCCTTCTCGGTGGAGCCGACCGTCTCGAGCTTTGACGCAACTTACGAGGTTGCGGGCGACAGCATCGAGTGGCAGGTGGGCTCGGTGGACGAGAACAGCGCTTCGGGCTCTTTCGAGTTTGATGCGCAGACGGACGACGAGAACGAGTTCTTCCCCATGCAGGTCCGCTTCTCCAAGTCGACGCCATTTGTCTCCGTTGATGTAAGTTTTGACTGCCCTTTCTTCTCCTTCATGTTCCTTTATTTACTAACTACTTTAGGTGTCTTCGGTCGAGCTGGTTGAGATGGGCGAGGAGGTGACGTTCTCCAAGGACGTCAAGTGCACAGCGGAGAACTACCTGATTGAGTAGACTTTTGCGAAGTGCAGAAAGGAGGGCCAGCCAAAGGCCATTATTCAAGTTATCTGAGTTCATAGACACGGACTGGCCGAAGGGTCACCAGACGGGGTCGGTGGTTAAACCAAAAAGGAAGCTCTAGCTTAAGCTTATTCTTTGATGCGTTTCTTATGTTGGTTGTTTTTGATTTTTTTCTCATAATATTACAGGATTACTTTTTCTCACCGGGAGTAGAATATGAAAAATTAAAAAGAATTTCAGGTTACTTGAACAATACTCAATATGACTCATCATTTAGACACAGAACAGCATTGTGGTCATTGTCGGAGCCATATCTGCCGTCTTTGCCGGCGTCTTTTCGTTTGCAACATAACAGGATACATCCTCATATGATGTAACATGGAAGGGCCGCGAGGCAAAACCGTAAGCGAGTGCGAGTCGTACCATCCCAAATCGGTAGAAAACAGGCGACTCATGATGGAAGGAAGAAAAAACGAAATACGAGAATAAGACGGCAGGCGAATTTTCTGTGTGAAAATGCTCCTTTTCTCAGTAAAAACAACAAAAGTTGCCCCGGCATCGTAAGAATGCCGGAGACTTTCGGTCTCGGTGTTCATGAATGCCGGCAACAAGGCAAGGCTGGGCTGGGGCCATGCCCTTTTTGTAGGTGGTCCGTTGGTATATCACAAAACGGAGCGGGTCAGCTAGTTCGACCGCAGATTAACACGTGACAGGCCCTCGGAAGCTTAAGAAGCCGGTCGATCCCTCGGAGCATCTGTACCTCTTTGCCCATGACGATGGTCGTACAATCTTGTTGAAGAGACAATCTAAGTAGATTTTTTCTCTTCTGGTCTCAATCTCCTCTTTCTTCTCTCTTCATACAATCCGAATTCACCCAAGAACACAAATCTTGACGATATTCAGAACCCTTTCTCAATACAACGACCAATCAATCAGAACTTCCTGTCGCACTTTGCCGCAATCGGCCAATCACCAATCGCCATGGCCTCCAACCAAGCAAAGGTGATCCTTCACTGGTAAGAACACCCAAACATCCCGCCTGGAGCATTCTTACGCCATACAAGGCCTATTATGGCTTATATAAACAATTCGACATACTGATGCACTTTCTTTTGTTTACAGGCTCGACAGCTCTCGCGCCCAGCGCATCCTCTGGCTTATGAGTATGCAACCCTTGGAACATCTTCGTTGTCGGAGAGAAACAAAATTTACACGTGACACTAACGTCAAATAGCCGAGCTCAAGGTGCCCTATGAGATCAAGGTCTACCACCGCGAGAAGACGGCCTTTGCTCCCCCAGAGCTTGCCAAGGTCCATCCGCTCGGCAAGTCGCCGGTCATCACCGTCATTCCGCCCGCAAGCGCCGGTCCCGATGCGAAGCCCCAGGTCCTTGCCGAGAGCGGCTTCATCAGCGAATATATCTGTGACCACTGGGGCCACAACTCACCGCTTGTCCCCAAAAAGTGGAAGGATGGCCAGGAGGGGGCCGTCGGCGGCGAGACGGCCGCCTGGCTCCGTTTCCAGTACCTCATGTACTATGCCGAGGGCTCGCTGATGCCCTTCCTCGTCTTCTTCCTCGTGACGTCGAACCTCAAAGGCCCTCAGGTCCCGTGGCTCGTCCGCCCCATCTCCAGCGCCATTGCCAACAAGATCAACGGCGTCTTTATCATGCCCAACGTCAAGAAGAACCTAGAGCTGCTCGAGTCGTACCTGGCGGCGCCGGCCTCCGAGGCCGATGGCACCGGCTACCTGTGCGGCGACTACCTGACGGCCGCCGACATTATGCTGAGCTACCCGCTCTTTGCTGTGCGCGCGCGCGCTGCCGACTTCATCATTGACGGCGCCTCGATATCGAGCAAGTTCCCCAAGACGTTTGAGTACCTCGAGCGCCTGGAAAAGGAGCCCGGCTACCTGCAGTCGGTCGAGGAGATTGAGAAGCTGGAGGGAGGCAAGTTCAAGCTCCTTCCGGATTCGCAATAGGCGGTCTCGGTGGGACGTGGTGCGATGATTTAGGATGCCTTTATCTTCCCCTCTCTTTTGTTGTAACAAAACCATAGATATCCGTTCATATTTTTGACTCTTTCATAATCTTAGGAATACCACTTTCTTTATTTGTTTCTCGTTCCGTTTCCAAATCTATCTACCTCACACCACGATCGCCAATATTGACGGTGAGACGTGAAGCTCTGCACATTTTAATGCACCGATGCACTGTGATAAGCGCTGTGAGGCGCTGTAATTGTGTTGGTTCCGTGCCTCCACTGAATCATGACGTCAGGCTATACTTAACTAGGAAGGCACAACAGTGACAGTGCAATAAGTCAGTGGCAACCAACTGTCAATCATCGTTGGGCAAGACCGATCGATGTATTTTGTGTTCTAGTTGACATTATGACGTTCTTCCGCGGAAAGAGCGATGGCATGAATCGACCTTTATGGGGAAGTCTCACAGCGGAATACACGGTAAACATGGTATACTAAGTGTTATTTTTGAGCGTCAATGTGTGCGACGATTATACTCAATCTGACGGAATAATACAGAATAATTACACACAAGCGCCTTGTGACAGGTGATGTACATCGTCAGGTCGTATCTGACGTCGTAGTGTGTAGTTTGCGGTACGGGACGGGGTAAATCTTACCATTACTACGGAGTGGAAGCTCTCACTCCTTCCTTCCGTTTGCACAGAACAAAAAAACCAGACGAAGGAAGGACAATGAGATGGATATCTACGGAGTAGATTACGACGTACAGGAAGGAACGAACCTGCCCGGTTGTAACTCTGGCCGGAACTGGAAACTAAAGACGAGGAATAGTAAACCCCTATCTTGTGACAAAAATTCGTGAGCCATTCGTCTCTCGTCTTTCTGATGATTTCCATTGCCCACTCTCGACACCATGCAACTTCGTAAAGGACTAAACTCTTACGGAGTGCACTTCGCACCGTCTGAAATAGCAAAAAGTAAGATGAGATCAGACCAGCAAAGCATCGACCACGAGCCGCAGCCGCCCAACCGACCGACCACAATAATTCTGCCTTATTCAGTCTACGCCCGGTTTAGTCTACGAATTCGACAAGAAACAGAACAAGGCAAAGAGAGCTCGTAGAACTCGGGTTCGTCGCATCCACATTTGGCGTCTCGAGCGCCCGGGGCCATAATTGACTCTCCCACACCAGCATACCGATGGAAAGGGTGAGTGGTTCTTTCTGTTCACTGCCACTGCATTGATGTTTAGCACTTGCATTTGGCAGCAGCCTAACGGGCGCGACAACCCTGCACCGTATCTTTTTGCTCCCTCGCGCAGCTTCTGGCCCATCTGCAATACAACGGCAACGAGTTGAGAGCCACAAGTCGAAGCAATCAGAACAGCCACAAATGAACCGCGAACTGGTTTGACCCATTTCATGGCCCATGCCCGTGTATTCGTCTGGGTATTACCGTCTCTGGGTTTTGACGACCCTTTTGTTGACAGTGTCAGACAATCCACGATCGACTTTCAATAGTGCCAGTCAGATACTAAGCCTTCCTGCTAAGACCCATTGTATCTTACGCACCTCTTACCCTTTCCAGCTTTTCCGTTGTTTTCCAACGTCGCCAGTTCAATGGCTGTGATTTGGAGACTCGTGATTTGCCAGCGGAACGAGGAATCTCATCTACTTTCTGCGGAATTCCGTCAGCACCTAATTCGGTTCGTCTGCTACAGGTGGACGTCATTAGGTCCTCGGACCCCCAAGATCCTACAGGAGTTAATCCATTGCCAGTCCCAGCTAGGTGTTTTCCTCCGACGTATGCAATCCTGCAATCCTCTTTCGGAAATGCTTGTTTTTTCTTTTTAAAAAGTTGAGTCGCGGTGTTTGGTTCCGCGGTCGACTGTGGCTGCCTTATGTGATCTTGTTGTTTCTATTTTTCTTTTTTATTCTGCTCGGTCCCCATATCTTGGCATCCATTTTTGTGATTGTTTACTACCTTTGCAGTTCATCACCACTTTCATGTGATTTGTCAAGATAACTTCTTTTTCGAGCCCCTGTTTCAACACATCTACTTGTCTCTTTTCACAGTTATTGCCCTTCATTTTCAACTTAAACCCCCAAACGGCTCCCGGTCTGCTTTAACTCACTTTTCTCTTTGCTTACTTGCCCCGTCTAACTCAGTCCTCCGCCGACTCTTTTAAGCCACATCGTCCCATCTGATCTGGCATACTCTTATTTTCCTTTTTTCCTTTTAATTCTCCTAAAATTTCCTTTGTTCTCTTCTGTCACGGAGATCTCTAGCTTATGAGCTTCTTGTGGTCTCTTAGCTTTGCCGCCAGAAAACCCACAACCGCCACCCACTGATTTTCGCCTTTGAACCGTTTACCTCATATCCCTAGTTCGATTTTCCCTTTGGTTTTCGTCTGTTGTATTTCCAGCTCCAGCACAGATTACCAAAGGGACAGTCAAGCAACGGATAGCGGATCGTGGGTGCCCGCCTCCGGATAAGCCGGCCTTTTTTGCTACGACATTTCACAATTTCTCTCAATTGTCCTCGTGCCAGCTTCTCTTTTCACATTCACATTTGATTTGAGCCTCAATTCTCATTTTCAAATATCTTTCAAGCATATTTGCGCACTGCTGAACCCGATTGAGTCGATTGAAACCCAATTGACGCCATTCCTGAGCTTTTCACAAGCTTCTTGAGCCGCCTTTTCGGCCAAGGATGCATCGCCGGTATTAGTTAACAACAAGCCTTGGAACGAGATCTGGAAACGAACAAAAGGACGGCCAACAGACTTGATTCAACCTTGGTTCAACGGTCGCGTTTTCATATCCAGGAACGAGGCCGGAGTTCCCTACAGCTCAGGCACTATGGAAAACAACAATCATGCCCTGCCCTACCAACAAGGGCAATATGGTGATCACCAGCAAAACTCCCACAACGTCGATTATCAGCAAGGGTCTCAAGACGGTTATTATCAACAAGAACTTTCAGATGGCCAGCAGCAGCAGAATGTGTACTATGTGCAGACGCCAGATGGCTACTATGTGCAAGTCCCGCAGAATGGTTACAACCAACAGGGGCCGTCGAACGAGAACTACGAGCAAACCTCTCAGGACAACTGCTACCAGCAAAACAGCACAAACGACCAGCATTATCAACATAACCGGCAGGATACCCAGGATGGCTATCACCAGCAGGTTCCGCAGGACGGCAACAACTACGGTAACAACAACAGCTACTGGGTGCCTCAAGAGGCATCACAGGATTCCACATACGGGCTTGGCAACTCAATGACACCGGAGGCGCCAAGCATTTTCTCGTCCGAGGGACAGGCACAACAGCAAGTGAAATACATTCGAGTTCCGATTTCAAATTCGAACGGAAGATACACATATGTGCGCGCGCACCCACCGATGTTCAGCACTTCTCCAGAGGCACTGATGGGCCACAACAACGGCAACGTTTACGATGAAGAGGACGATGCCCAGTCGTTTATGCAGCCAGCGATCAGCCCCATGGCTACACGGCTGTCACTGCCACGGACCCCGGCTGCCGAAAAGGCCATGGCAATGAACGAGATGATCAACTCGAATGTCGGCGGTGGATTCTTTGACTCCAACCTCCCACCGGTGCCAGATGTCTCCATTTCCAGCCTCACCTCACGGATGCACAGCGCAACAATATCAACACCGATGTCAACTCAAGCCCCGGCACCCACTCAAAGCACGACGAACGCAGAGAACATAACGAATACACGACCTGTGGCATCTGGGACGACCCCGGGCGGGCCACAACCATCCAAGACGAGCGCCATGTCGTCTGTTTTCCATGCCGGCGCACGTCATTACCGGTCGTCTTCTGTCGGCTCGGATGCCCTTAAGCGACTGTCCAAGGCCCTTCCATCCATGCCCTCGATCTCCTCTCTGTCCTCTTTGTCGTTTCCCAAGTCCGGCTCTTTCTTGCCCAACCTGAGCGCAACATCTCTCTTCTCTCATCACAACAACAGCAGCAGCACCACTGTCAACAACAATGGCTCGATATCCTCCGCACCGTCGTCCCGCAAAATTTCTCCGCAGACTTCTCCAACAACGACAACAAGCGGCCAGAACTCATTCACCACGCAACGGACGTCGCCTCTGTCCCAGGCGTATCAGGCACCCGACTCGAACCCGTGCTCTCGCCGTCACAGCCAAAATGTCATGGCAGCAGGTATGCCATCCGGGACAACCTTGCCTGCTGGCGACTTGTCCGGGATGACTGTGGGTATTGGCCGCCCACCCACGAATCGTCCTCCTTCTACCACTTCGAGACGGTCTTACGGCCTGCGCCGCTCGACGTCGGACGACTCTCTGCTGTACCACACCTTGTCGAAAGCACCCTCTCATGGCGACGAGGAACAGTTTGAGCACATTCGTGAACAGGTCAACTCGCGCATCAAGGCCATCATGGACAGCTTCGACCGCCCGACGTTCAAGATGCCGCAGCTGCCAAAGGGTTTGTTCCCGGATGCAAAGAACAACACGGCATCGGCACCTCGCGAGCCGGCTTCGCCTCTGGACGCCGCCCTCGAGAATTTGACGGGCGACATTGTCGTGCTTGGTGGCTACCGTGGCTCCATCCTCCGGTCGGCCGAGCCGCCACACCGTCAGCTGTGGGTTCCCGTCAAGGTCGGCCTCAACATTCGCAAGGTCAACATGGAAGTCGGTCTCGATCCGGAAGACGAGGAGGATATGCCCAACCACATATTCCCATCGGGCATGTTGAAGCACATTGGGCCTGTTGATATTTCGCGTCGTCTCTTCAAGAAGTTGCGTGAGTGCGAAAATGCCCGCAAGGGTCTGCTGCGGGTGCACGACTATGGCTACGACTGGCGTCTGAGCCCGCACCGTCTATCCAAACAACTGGCCACTTTCCTCGAGACGTTGCCTTGCAACCAACCCGGCTATACCGGTGTTGAAGGGAGAGGTGCCATTGTGATTGCACACAGTCTTGGCGGTCTCATCACCCGGCACGTCATCAACCAGCGGCCCGAGCTGTTTTCGGGTGTCATCTTTGCTGGCGTTCCTCAACGCTGCATCAACATTCTGGGCCCACTGCGCAACGGCGATGCAGTGTTGCTCAACGAGAAGGTGCTGACAGCACAGGTCAACTTTTCGCTGCGCACCACATTTGTTTTCCTGCCAGAAGACGGTTTCTGTTTTGTCAACAGCAACGACCCGACTGAAGAGTACCGCGTCAATTTCTACGATATCAACGAGTGGATGCGGTACCGGTGGTCGCCATGTGTGGCGCCGGCCGCATTGCCCGCCTTCCAGTCGCTCGTGGGTGGCAACAACGCCGACAACAGCCAGGACTCTGGTGCGAACAACTCGAGCAGCAACGCCAACAAACGCAGCAGCACCCATTTCGGCCGGGCATTAACTGCAGCAGCGGCCGCCACGGCATCCCTAACGAAAGACCGTCTCATTGCGCCCCAGATGGACAAGGACGGCGGTTCTGGCGAAGTGGAAGACTCGTCCAACGGGCAATGGTCTCCCAATGTCGCGACATACGCTCCCGACCCGTCATCGCCTACCGGCTCCAAAACCTTTGGAGACACCCAGCAGTCCAGGACCACCTCGCCACCGCCCACGCCGCCTGCTGACCCCCAGCAGGCCAAGTCTGTCGAGTACCTGACCCGCACCCTCGCCGAAATCAAGCAGTTCCGCTCCGAGCTCGCCCACAACCCGCAGCACACGGCCGACAACATCTACCCGCCCATGGCCGTCATCTATGGCAAGGGCACGCCCACCGTCTACGCCGCCCGCGTCGGCAGCCGCGCCGCCATTGCCTGTGCCGACGCCTACGACGACCTCGTGTTCCGCACGGGCGACGGCGTCGTCCTTGCCAAAGAGGCGGCGCTGCCGCCCGGCTACAGCTACGTGCGCGACGGCTACGTAAGCACCGACCGTGGCCACGTCGGCATGCTCGGCGACCTCAATGCCGTGGGCAAGGTCCTGGGAGCCATCGTCCGGGGCCGGCAGAAGGGCATTGGCCGCGGTCTCAACTACACCAACCCGGCATCGCACCAGCGCGTGGGCGCACGGGCGTCCACCATGCCGTCCATGCCTTCTGCGCCGGCCATCCCGCACGATGAAATCCATGGATATGGTCACAGTCAAGTGCACCAACAGCTGAACCTACAGGCGAACCAGCAAGTGAACCAGCAGGTTCAATACCAGCAGCAATTCCATATGCCACATGCACAGACGGCACCAGTGCAGACGGGCATTGCTGCGCCGACAACAAACTAGTACCAACCACAGCCGCCAACATGCCTCCAGTGTACCATGGCTCCGTCATCCCCTCAATACTCGGTGGCACCACCAACAGCATATCCCCAGCAGGCCGTCTTTGGAAGCATCGTGGCGTCACATTAAGCCTCATTGTCTAATTTTGTTATACATCTTTTTGGATTTCTTTGCATTTATTTTATTGTATAAACGGCGAGCATAAATACCACTTGCGAACGGGTCGGAAACGATTAGAAGGGGCTACATTTGATTATTATCTTCTTGCATAAACATGCATCATAGCGTTTGGACTTTTTAATTGAATAAATGATCTCATCAACCATAATCCATTACCCGACCTGACATGACCTGTTTCCCAGTTCCTATACGCCATTCCTAATCTCATTACCGCTTGAGCCCAATTCCATGATGCCATTCTGATATACCCCTAAGAATCAAAACTGACAGAAAAGCCCCATACAGTCAACGCCGTGTATAGTGACCATCGCGCAACAATGCCGGGCCGCAGCTAGGCCGGGGCTCTTTCGAGGTACTTTTCCGCGATGAGGCACCATTGCGATGGCCGGAATGACTAGAGTGACTAGAGTGCCCAGAGTGTCCAAAGTTCCCAGGATACCGATCATCTCTTCCACAACAGTCACACAAGGAGGCACTAGAGCCGCGGCAGCACACCGCCGAGCTTGTCTTCTTTGACGCCTTCTTGCCGTGGCTCGAGCTCGAGCTCGAGCTCGCGCTTGTGGACACTCTCCGGTCACTGGGTCCCCGTCTTTCTTCTGTGCGTTTCGACCGCTCCATTTCATTGCCGTTTTTACCGTTGCTGCTGGTGCTAATCGCCAGAATCCGCCACCGCGGCGGTACCCACCCGGGCGCTTCAGCACACACTCGGCGCATTGCCGTATGGATCCGGAGGGCCAAGCGGGTCGTCGGCTCGGTGGACAGACTTGTTTCAAACCCGGTATCGGGCCCAGACGGTTCTGGCACTGCAGGCCCGGTCAGAGGAAATGTTAATGTTGTTGGTGGCAACGGTAGGGGGACGAGGGCTATTTCGCTGCTGTGCACCATACTCGAACGTTCGTCCCCATCGAACGGCACAACAATCAGTTCCTTCAGAGAGGGAAGCCGCATCTTTAACTGGAGGATCACATCGACGGCCAGGTTGGTCGAGGAGGAGCCACATGAAGTTGAAGACGAAGACGACGACGACGACGACGACCCCCCCAAGACGGTCTCGCTCAGTGCTATCCGCTGCACAACAGCCAGCTCGTCCGGGTCGGCCAGCACCAGCAGTGTCCGCAGCTCCGCCTCGGCCGCCATGTAGCCCTCGCGTGGGCCAAAGAACAAAACATCGCGGGACGGATCAAAGTACACGTTGCCCGGCTGGCGGGCGATGCCAAACATGGGTGCGTAGCGGCGCAAGGTTTCGAAGCGGGATTCTTGGCAGACGGCCAGCGTGGCGGGCAGCGGGGCGGGCGATGTGCACCAGGGCGGTGCCGAGGTTGATGTTGAAGATGACGTTGAGGACTGGTATATTCGACTCCATTTTGATTCTCTTGACGACGGTGAAGATGTCCTTGCACCGCATCGAACCGCGACGATTCGTGGCGGTGGCATGCTATACTCCCAGATCTTGACGCGGAGTTCTGGCGGAAGCTGTGAGAAGAAGGGCTGGAGACGTTTGACGTTAGTATTGGTTTATGGCCGGCTTGCGGCTCGCCTGGGGTTGATACGTACAAATATTTGGCTTTCTGAGTTGGTGTGTCCATCGTCCGGCCGTGCTGTCCTCCGAGAACAAGTCATGTCTATAGGCTGGTGTGATGGTGAAAGAGGCGATTGCCAAGTCGAGATGGGTTGTGGTTGTATTATCAAGTCGAGAAGTGATATTAATACTGTCTCGGTATATTGTATGTTGAGTCGAATATTGAATATTTTGCCTGATATACCGGTTCCAAATAAAGTCTGTTGAGCAAGTATTAAGAGTCAAAGCCGCCGAGTATATGTTGAACGAATGAGCAAAATCCGAGGTATAAAATCGAGGACGGCCCCTGCTTTAATATACAGCATACAGAGAAAGACAACTGGGTATCTGGGAAGGTATCTAGATATATACGTATGTGTATGGATAGGAGTCTGATATCAAAAATAAGATACAATACAAGGAGGTACATCAATACATAAATAAATTCTACAAGACGCATCCTGCAGACTGCAGACTGCAAACCTCACCTGCAATGGCAATTTTCTTGGGTAACACACAGGCTGCTAGAGTGATGCCAAAGTATGCATGTTGTTCTTTTGTACGTAGACCTACGGAGACACCGTCGAACAAGGTGAGAAACGCCCTTTGCTCTTCTCAATCTCTCCACACCCCGGAGGTTGTAGGTTTTGAGGGATATCGTCCAAGCCCGAGACAAGCACGGTGGGGGAGAGAACGGCGATGAGGAGATGGAGACAGTGACAAATAATGGCCGAGTACAAAGAAAGAGGAGACATACGACAAAAACGTGGGCGTGTAGCGAGAGGAGGGCAAGAAAGGTGAAATTGTGGATGAAGAATGTCACCTCACGGGGGGTGGTAACGAGGGCGTGTGTCGGTCAGAGAACGGCCATGGCGAAAAGCCATGTCTGTGTTACCCGATGTCCCAGGTCAAGGAAAAGCAAGTGAGAATAAAAGGGCTGCATGACAAATGAGAGAGCGGCAGGCCGAGATTTTTTTTATTTATTTATTTATTTATTTATTTATTTATTTATTTTTTCTTAAAAATGATAGGGTGTGGAGCTTTCCAGTCTGATGGGTAAGCAGTGCACTCGATCAAAGGAGACAGGAGAATGCGTGAGAATCGAAGGGACGGTCGTCAACAAAAGAGGGGTGGAAGGGGCATGATGGGAACACAAAATCATGAATGCACACGAAATGCACACAAAAGGCACACAATAACACAACCCTTGTAATAAGTCGGGTCCGGGATGCTGGAGCAAGGGAAAAGACAAGGGAAAGAAAGAGGGTCGCATCTATATCTGAAGGTCCTATCGCAACTCTCGGGTGCGTTTCCATACAAGTGTACGACACAACGGCTCTTCCCATGTCTGAAAACGTGTTGCTTTTTTCTGCTTCATTGTTTACTAAAAGTGGTGCCATGATATTGCAAGTCTTTCCCAGACGCATTCCATATACACAGTTCGTCTTGTCATTCTAGGCTATGACATGAACTCGTTCAGATTCCATTCAGCCTCTTCTGCAGAGCACTGTCATCATGTCAGCACTTTCGCTTATGTGTCGTCTAAATAGAGTCTTGTTAAAGCACGTCGTTACGGCCACAGTGAAAGATTGAGAGGTGCCAGAGACGAGGTAAAGCAGAGAAAGAACACCCCCAAAATCATTCAAGGAGAAAGCGGACTGGGATGGTGCAATAAACATTAAACAGAATTAATCAAGCCTGCAGGACCCGGGACGGCGTCTCGGGAAAAAGCAAGGGAGCACAAAATACACAAACGGGCAGAAAGGAGCACATTGCGGTAAAGGGAAGGGATGAGGGATCTTTTGCGTGCGCGGGTGATGTACAATTATTTTTTTCTTTTTCGTTTTCTTTAAAGAGAGAAAAATAAGCAAAGTGACAAGATGCAACGGTGGCGCATGGAAAATTCCGACGGTCTCCATGATCGAGCACAACAAGATGGCGTTTTCTTCTCCCGTCCGCAGAATATGATTTTGAAGAGAACTGCACTTCTCTCTCTTATTTTTGAAATAAACACAAGTACAGGATGACAAACGCCATCTCCAGCAATACCTTGTACTGTTCTCGTGCTTCACACATAGCCCCCGTATCCGTCCACATTCACATACTCGTCCACATCACGGGCGCCACATGCTTACCAGTCCCAGAGACCCGGAGTCGGAACACGACATTTCATTTCTCACATTTTTTGGCAGGGATAAAGCAGGGCGAGAAGGATTGGACCTGGTTCTTCTTGCTTCTTGGGTGGTGATATTTTGTGACCATCTTCTGTCTTCTCTCCTGCTCTCCCTCATCACGACAACTCTCTTCTCTCTTTCTAAATTGCACCTTCTGTCGTGTACGTGCTACCTCTCTGTCGGTATCTTCGTCTTCTCCCTCCCTCTTCATCACTGACTTTCATTCTCTCCCCTGCACATCTGCACCTACTCTTTTTCAGTCTCATATCCCAATCTATCCTCGCGGGTACACGCAGCATGCATCTACACAATTACAGAAGAGACAGAAAGGCATGCCCTTGCACCGGACGTACGAAGAGGCGTCAAGCTCAAGGTCAAGGATGTCTGTCCCTCGCGTTGTCTTCTCGTCATACCACCACTTTCTCTCTCATGTCTTCTCCCGCGCAGAATCTATCCTCTTTCAGAGCGCCTTGCAAGCCTGGACGCCTTTTACGCCTTGTACGCCTTCAAGTCTTGTCGCTTTTTTATTCTGTTTTTCTGTTGCTTCTTCTCTCAGTCTTCAGCCCAGCATTGTACTCCTGTGTATATTGCTCCCCCCTCCCACCGGATCCAACCAGTTTTCAACGTTTATATTGCGTGGGGGAAGCAAGCAGGCAGTCGGGATTGTCGAGACCAGCTGGACAAGGCCCTCCCTGGCAAGGACCAGTCCCCAAACCGCCCGTCCAAATGAGCAAAAATAAAAAAGCATCCACCACGCCAAAATCCATCCCAAGACGATGCACATAGTTTCTGAGGGCCAAAAAATCATTTGCAAAATTTTGCAAAAAAGACAAAAAAGATGATGAGAGTGGGACTTGAACCCACGCGGATTGCTCCATAGGAACCTTAATCCTACGCCATAACCAACTCGGCCATCTCACCGTGATGTGATTGTTAACGCCGAATGCGGCAATAGAATTTATCAAGGCCACATACGCGCTAGTGTATTTTGGCCGGGACGACGTCTTTCTTCTCTTTCGACTACTCCATACAACTGCCCCCGACGACACACATTGTTACCAAATGCTTGGTAACCTCGGCAGGAGAATATTTTTTTAAAAGGCGCTTCGTCCATCTGCCCTTGTTTGTGTTTTCTGTGTGCCCATGTGCAATTCTTGTACTCCGTCGTCCTGCGGGTTGACGTTTCTGGCGACCGGTCAGAAGAAAAGAGAGGAGAGAAAAGACAACGAGAGCTGAACTTTATGCACATCCTGCGTCTTGAACGACGTGAACACCGCCGGAACCCTGTCATCCTGATCCTCCTCCGCACCGACACCAAGGCTCCGGACCTGTCCTATTCCCGCGACGCATCAGCCCTCTGCCCGGTACAATCGTACAATCCATTCAATTCATTCACTCCCACGAATCTAAGAATCCCTTCAGGTCCCAAGCACCAGTCCCCCGGGACTGCATGGTGGCTTGCTCGTGTAGCGGTGCACTTTCTGGGCTGCTGCTGTGATCCGTATGCTTCCCTTCTTCCCTTCTTCTCGTCTTCTCGTCTTCTCGTCTTCTTGTCTCCTTGTCTTCTTGTCCTCTGCCCTCGTGTACAAGTGCGCCGCCTCCGGGTGGCATGGCCAGAGGTGGACGAAAACTAAAACTGTTGCTGGAGTAGGAGAGGGGCAGTATCACCATATTTTCGACGCTTGGCCGGGACGGACGTCCTCTACGGCCTTTGCGGACAAACTGAGCAACCAGGAGAGCAACTGGCATGCCCTGAGGTGTGGTATGGAACTCTGTAAATAAGGGGAGACGAAGAAAGGTGGAGAACTATCGAAGAGCTACAGCATCAACTTGCCACCAAAATATAAAAGACCGATCTGAATATTCTCCGAAAAGACCGTGATCACAGGAATGGCACTGATCGGGTTGGTACTCTGAGGATGTGATGGGTTCCCGTTGTCAGGGAAAAACTGTGGCTTTCTTTGGGATCCCGTAGAAACTTCTTTAGCATGTTTGTCGATCGTACATGACTTGAAAGATATATACGAAGACCCTTTAGGTAGGGAGGGTCAAGCAAGGTACGTAACATGAATATTTTCAACCGCTTTGGTCAAATTTATGATTGTGTATACGCTCTATTGATTTTCATATATTTTATTGTCTGGAAATCAAAATCGTGAATAACAATCATAAATAAACGCGATAAAGTAAAGTATTTGAAACAAAATTCTCTTAACTAAGCCAAAGCTAAAAAACGAGCACTTTCCAGTCATATAACACCACAAAACTAAACAAGACACACCCTCTTGTTATTTACCTTTCCCAGTTCCTGAAATAGAACCCATCGTGCCGCCCTTCGATGCCACATTCCCGAGGATGGTGCCCACGATAACATGTACTGTCGTACACGTGACTAAATTTAAATACAAAAACACAAAATCACTCCATATTTTCCTTTTCGTTGGATACAGTCCTCTGGTCAACTTGGATTGATTTCCCTTATTCCTTATTATTTTATTTTCTGTCTCCCTTTGCAATCTGCATTGGCCGTCACAAAAGAGACCATGTCGTCGCTCAAGAAGCCCACAAATAGAAACACTGACCCCGAACACCACCAACAGAAGCGCCGAGCCCTGCAGCCACAGCGGGAGATCGACAGCGATTGTAGGCTGTGATTGGTCCACACCACAGCTAAGCGCCTGCTCCCTCTGTTCCCCCTGTTGTCTCTGCTTTCCTCATCCTTTCCATTTGCTCTGCATTTCCACTAACAGACCAATCCACGGTCGACATTTCTGCTTTGAAACAACTTAATGTCATCTTTCCCCAACCTCATGTCTTCCTGCACCCAAACGCGCGCGTTGACGTTGACTTCCGGATACATTTCCACAGAACAGTCAAACACTAAAAAAGATAGGCGCTCTCGTTCGCAGAAGCGCCTCGACAAGGAAGCCAAGACGCAGGCAGGAGCGAACAAGAGCCTCCACTGGACAGTCCCTGAACAGTCACTGGACAGACAACGACACCACCATCTCAAATGCCGGAAATGATCCCGACGGCGAAAATATGAGATTGACGGTTGGCCCCCAGTACTTTCGTACATACTGAGTAGGGTAGCGGGTGGTCCTCTCCGCGGCTATCTCGATGCCGGTCTGCAGTCGTGCATCCAGCCACTTTCTTTCTTCCCCGAAAGTCGTTGCCGCCGGCCGCCGATCTATCTTTGGGCGAGACTATCCAAGACACTCCCATGCACAGCAGAAAGGAGAAGCCGGCTCCAAGTGGAGTGCAGCATTCAAGACTGCAACAAAAGTTAAAAGTTCGTGGGCGGCTACCAAGGTGGCGGGCGTCATTGGGCCTATTCTGTTATTGTCTTGCCCCTCTCGATGGGACAAGCGAGAGCCAAGAGCGAGAGTCAAGGGCACGCAAGAAGTCTTGCAAAGTTGGGCACAGAATAAACGAAAAAAACCTTATTTGAAGGTGCTCCCCGTGTTCATCTTCTGATCCATTCTCTCCATACTTGTTTTGTTTTCTTCCAACAAAGTTTCTACATCGTTTCTGTTTCGTGTCTTGTTGCATCTTTTCATTTTTCTTCTTGGCCGGCCCGTTCCTGGTGAACTTTACATACACGCCTTCAACATCGCCATCTCCTTCCACCCGCCTCCTCCAAAATCACAATGTCCGAGAAGCAGCCCAACACCTCCTCCGAGTTCGAGGTCGACTCTCACCACGGCTCCCAACACAGCCACCTCCACGAACACGACGCCCACCTCGCCGCCAAACGCCGCACCCTCTGGCTCCTCGACACTGCCCGCGCCGCCGCCACCCTCCTCGCCCTCCTGATGGGCCTCGCCGCGCTCGGCACGACGGGCCACGCCCTCCAGGCCTACAACACCTCGAGGCTCGCCGACACCGCCTGGCTGTCGTTGTGGCCCAACGGCGGCGCCTTTGACGTCAAGCCCACCGTCGCTCTCGTCGTCGGCGCCTCCCTCGTTGTCCTCGCCAACATCATCGCCCTGACGAGCCACCACCGCTTCGTAAGTCTTTGGTCCTCGCTTCGCTCGCCTTTCTTTTTGTCCTCGCTTCGCTCGTATTTGCCCCGCGCTAACAGTCCAGGTCCGCGCAAAACTGTCCTCCGCCCACGCCCACACGCCCCTTACCTTCTCCGCCCCCTTTGTCGGCCTCGTCGCCGCCATCGTCGCCGTCGCCCTCTACTACGTCGCCAGCAAGTCCGCCACCGCCGATACACTGCTGTCCTGGAGCTGCCGCTGGCGGGCTCTCTCAACGACCCATCCCACGCCCCAGTTCGCCTCGCTCTGCCGCGCCAGCCATGCCGGCGTCGACCTCGCCATCCTCCTCATCCCCCTCGAGTTCATCGCCATGACCCTCGCCGGCATCGAGCTCAAGCTCGAGCGCTACACGACGGCGTACACGCACGCACGCAAGACGCCGAGCCCTGTGCTGTCGTAAGGGGGGCAATGAGATATAAGAAACGCAAGATGAAGACGAAAACGACTTCATCTTGTTGTTGTCTTGTTGTCTTGTTGACGGCGACTCGACACTCTTCACTCTTCTTCCCACGTACTCCGTGCTTACGATCTCTCCACCTCTCTACCTCTTCCTCCACTTTTGGGTACCCTCCTCTTCATTCTCTCAACCTCTATACATCTGGCTCTTGGACTTGTGGTTCTTTCTTTTCTTTCGCTCGGTTTATTTTTGGTTTCACCACTGTCAATTTTTGTTCTGGTTCTGGTTCTGGGTCGGAGGTGTGCTTGATGGTATTTTCCTTTGTGCATTTCTTACAAGTCTTTTGGGCATTCAATGTATTCCTAGTGTTGATCATTTGCACGCTTTTGGTTGCGCTAGAACGGATGAAAATAAATAATGTTTCTTACTGTAACACTGCCAACTGGTTCTACCATAAACCTGTGAGCGGTCCACTGCCACCTGTCTATGCAGCTTCCCGTACTGAACACTGAACATCATTTCTGACCACGTCAGCATCCGGTAGCAGATAGAGGCGTGTTTCTCAAAAAGACAACATAGATGGAGACAACAAAAAAGAACAACAAAAAAGGGTTGTTGTCACCCGGCGCAAGCATCCGGCCAGCGGACAAACTGGCTGGAAGTACAGACACATGTGCAGGTGGGGTGTTGTGCAATACGTCGTGGTGACGTTTCTTTCGTACCTTTTGAGCTTTTGTCATTCTATTTCTCCCATTTTATGTATGTCGTACAGGGCGTCCGTATTTCTTCCATCCATTCACCAGGCGCCGTCCCGACCAGTAGGACCAGTAGCAGCGTGATGAGAGAAAGAGACAGAAAATAAGAACCCCTTACAGAAAGTTCAGCCTCGAACTTTGTTCGTAACTCTGGCCTTGGCCGCTCCAGCCGCTCCCGGTCGATGAAAAAACGAGGATGACGGTTGGCCAATAGATGAGCAATGTTTACTTTCTTTGACTACGCTTTTCTTGTCTACGACTCCTTTGGTCCCCCTCGGGTCATCCTCCCTGGTTCCGTTTGTCTCGCTCTGCCCTGTTTGTGGGTTACACGAGCTGTTGGAGACAGAGAGAAAAAAGAAGAGAGGAAAGGGTGAGGCTGGACATGCAAGCGTGACAGGGAATCCATCTCTGGAGTGCCTACAGCTCGTTATTTGCACGCAAGGGATGAACTGGAGAGGCAGAACTATTGAAGAGGTAGGCTCGGCGTCGTGGAAAAGGAATCAAGAAACTAGAGCAGAAAGAAGGAAAAAGTAAATAAAAATAGTAAATAAATCCCCACAGTCTAGCCCAGACTCTACTATTGTTGCTTTTCCTCTGCCCATTCACCAAGCTCTAGCTCTATATCGTCACTCCTTGCCGTATCTGCGCCTTCCCAACCGAGCCTGCAAACCACGCCCGCCATGTGGCACAAACTTTAGGCCTTTACAGGCCAGTCCAGTACACTGTACAGCCCTTTCTCTGTCCTTTGCTTTCTGCTCTCTTTTTTGACTTTTATTTTTGCTTTCTTTTGTTGCCTTGCACCTGTACCTGTGTTTGCGCCTCTGTCGTCACCAAGCTGTCAAAGCTCACCTGTCAATGTTTCTTGTCTTCCCTTTCACTGTACTTGTGTATGTGTAAGGAGTACGTCGGAGGAGTAGGCTGGTCTTTGGCCTTTGAGCGTCTCCCATTACCTCTCGACTCTTCGGCCGCCAGCCCCCGCTTCGTTGTATCGTATTTCACCTTTTCATTTTTTGCCGTTTCTTTTCTCCCTCCCGTAACTAGCTCCGTGTTGCAGGATTGTCTTCCCGGTCGAGGGTGTCCGGCTCCTTGCAACTCTGTGACTTGTGACTTGCTGTTTTGGACCTTTTCTCGTCTCTCTCCAACCTCTCGGTTCCTCTTCTCGTCTCTTTTTCTGTTTTCCGGGTTTGAGGGCCTGGCTCGTGCATTTTCCCGACCTCTGACCTGTCTCTGGATTATTGCCCCCGTTCCTCCGCCCTGTCAACTTAAACGACACTGCATATATCGACTCCAAGAGAGCAAATCAACCGAACAGATTGTCTTGAAAGATTTTTCTTACGACAAGGGGAGAAAGGAAACGAGAAAAGAAAAGAGCAGACATACTCGACCTGTCAAGTGCCACTCTGCTTTTCCGTGCTTTTCAGTGTCCTTTATTTCGTCACCTGGCCGAGTGCAAACGAGCTTAGGCCTCGACAAACAGAAAGGGTCAAAACCATTTTCTCTTCTTTTTTCTCTACCCCATCGCCATTGGCCGATAAGAAAGGAAACACAACAAAAAGCGCCTCCCAACAAAGGCCAACGATAACGACAAACCTACGTCCAACAGACGCACATCAATAGCTGTCTGGATCTACCTCTACACCGACAACCGTTACGGTCTTTATCTTCCCCTTTCACCTACAATGGCTGCTGCTACAGACGTCCAGCAGCCCCGGCTACAGCCAGTGCAAGTGCAAGTGCAAGTACAAGCTCAAGATCTTGCACAGGCAAAGCCTAGGCTGCAGGCACAGCAGATCAACATCCAGAAACGGTCGCAGCCATTGCCAAAGGACGCGGCAAAGCTGGCGGCACCCAACGTGAACCGGGCCGTCAAGCGAGACAGCGGGCACAGCAACAACAGCAATAAAAGCAACAGCAGCAACATGAGCGGCAACAGCATGTACACACACGCCCACACCCACCAAAAGAACAGCAGCGCCAGTAGCGATGGCACTGAGGTGGGCGTCGGTGAGGCAAATACAGGAGACAAGGGACT
Organism: Sporothrix mexicana; assembly: GCA_021396375.1. Taxonomy (NCBI): domain Eukaryota; kingdom Fungi; phylum Ascomycota; class Sordariomycetes; order Ophiostomatales; family Ophiostomataceae; genus Sporothrix; species Sporothrix mexicana. The sequence continues at coordinate 76,430 of WNYC01000076.1, read as the reverse complement.
CTCCTTTTCACAGAGAGCCGCCCAGATGGCCCGCTCGCCGACGCCGCTTCTTGTCAAGGGGGACCAGCATCTTTTGCGGGACATTGACCGGCCCCTGCCTGGTGACGGGGCGAGGATGTCGATCGTCGGCGACGCCGGAGCACTGTCCGTAAAAGGTGCGGTGTCTGCTGGCCCTCCGGGCCAGGATTCCGGAAATCCCCTCTCCCGCAAACGCAGCCAGTATTTCGAAGACGCTTTCGCCACCCGCCGCGACACCGACACCACGCCCGCCAAGGAACGCGTCCGCTCCGAAGCCTTGGTCCTGGCCGACGTCCGCACCAACGTCATTGTCGGCGACGAGTTCACCGTCATCACCGAGCTGTCGGCCCACCTCGCCCTGCGCTACCGCCGCCCTCTGTCGTCCATCGTCGTCACCCTCCAGCACGGCGCCTGCATGTGCTTTGGCGGCTCGTTTGCGCCCGCCTATGTCATGGCCGTCTATGGCCTGCCCTCGCAGCTGCAGCCCGCCACCAACAAGCGCAACGCCGCCCTCATCCAGCGGCACATGGAGGAGACGCTGGGCGTGCCGCCGGCGCGGGGCCACTTGCGGTTTGTGGACGTGCCCGAAGCGAACCTGGCATATGGCGGGAAGACGGCCCTGGGGCACGCCGACGATCTGGCAAAAGCCGCCAGCACCACAACGGCAGATGGCACCATCGGGGTGCACGGCGGCGGCCCCAACGGCATGTACCGGTCACCCGTGGGGTCAGTGACGTCGCCGGGTGCCGACACACAAAGCCTGGGCAGCGGTCTTGGCAGCCGCAAATACAAGACGGCACGAAAGCTGAGTGTAAAGGTGGGCCAAAATTGTCGTCACCGTTGATGCGTTCCCACTAACAGGATAGTCCCTTTCGAGCTTCCGGGCACCGTCGCCGGCACCGTCGGAGCTCACGCCGCCGTCGAGTGCCGTCGACGAGCAAACGCCTGCTGCGCAATTGCCAGCCATACCTGAGCGATCCGTCAAAGACGATGTATCCGCAGGAGCCACAGGAGGAAAGATCAAGAAGGACGGCCAAAAAAGCATGCCCCCGTCGCCGAATTTTCAGGATGTATCTGGAAGCAAGACGCCTCCAGTACCGCCGTCGCCGGCATCGCCATCCCCAGCAATTGTCGATCGCGAGCCGAGCCGACGCGCTCGCCGCACAAAGAGCTTTGTCGCGACGCTGTTGTTTGGCCGGTCGACGCCGAAGCCAGAGGGCGATGCATATGTTCGACGTGTAGGGAGAGAGGCATAGGAGGATATGTATCGATCAGATTGAGGAGATAATTGCATGTTGTAACATACGGAGTAGATAATAATTGATCTGGTGAAATGGAGGGAAACCGTCTAAATGAGAAAATGATACGACATAGAAATGTGCTGGGTTGATGTTGGAGCTTGGGAGCTCATGCGCTAAGATTGACAATTAGCGCCACCAGAAACGCCCATTAGGTAATATAATCCAGCAAATTTCTAGCGGCAAGGCAGCTGTTTCAATCTGGCAAAAGCCTGCCCCGCCGGCTGGTTTTAGCAGACTGGGGCGCTACTGTCAGGTCTGTGTGCCTATCCATGACTTGTGTGTCATTCCTCAGATTATCTCCAAAAAGCAGGTGCGAGCCGCACCAAAATCAAAGCGGCAGGGAGCTCCAAGAAAAGGCGGGAAAGAGCAAAGGTACGGCCCCTCTTCCTCGAAGCTATCGCGACATTCAATCTTCCAGAATCCAACGACGACAACAACTCAACCGCAACACGGCCACCCTTATCGGCCCCGTTCGTAATCGCAATCGCAATCGAAGTCCCGTCTGCCCGCCCGTCCCACTCATTGCCGTAGGCTCCACGCGCAGCAGAAGCTACGAAACCCGCCTCGTCGGCTACTCATTTGACGTTCAACCTCATTCGCACATCTCACCTTCCCAGTTGCACCCGCTCTCTCAGCCTCGCACACACCACTCTCTCTCACGGGCAGTTACGTCGCCACTGACACCCTGCCCTCCTCGCTCTCTCGACCCCCACGGCTGGGACCCAGACAGCTGCCCACCGCCCCAGTCTCAGCCTCTCCAGGCTTGGCCTCGTCTGCCTTCTCAACAAGTTACAAGACACCTAGCTTTCTGGGACGACATCTTCTCTTGCCTCTCTCACTCTCTCCTATCACCACCTTTTATCGTCTTTGCTTCGTCCTGTCCAACCGGAAACGGCACGCACATACCACAAAACCGTTACCGAGCGGGCTTGCCGCTGTTCTACCGCCCTCCTCTTCTCGGTATCTACTCTGTATTTCTCTCAAATTCGCCACACCGTCCTTGCAACAAACAAGGGGTCTGGGTGACGCATAGACGAACCAACAAAATACCACAATGGAGGTGAGCAATTAACATACATCAGCAACCACACAATCATATGAAAACACTCGAAAGAACACAAAACGACCCCCGTGAATGACGCTCTGCATACGGCATGCACAAGAAACACCATTCCATCATCTCGTTATCAAATCCTTTTCTTCTTTTCTTTTTCATTGTTCTCTGGTCCAATCTCGACTTGCCATCTTCCCCGTGCCGCGTCCGTCATTCTCCTCCATCTTTTCTTTTTCCTTTCTGAACAGAACTTTGGGTTCGCCCCCCTTCACCGTCTCTTTCTTTCGTTTCCTGCTGTCATGTTGTTTCTTTTTTCTTTTTTTTTATGTATATCATCTTATCCCAGCATCCAACATCCTTGTCCGTGGCTCATCGAGTGGTGAGTGGTGAGTGGTTGGTTTGAGATCTCCAAGCTCTCATTTGATCCAGTCGTCTTCATTGTTCCACCAAGACTGTAGCCCCCCATTGCTTCATCTTTTCTTTCTCATCCCATTCCATCACACCGCCATCTCTTGTCCTTGTCAAGCCTCCTTGTCCCCAGCTCATTTCTCTCCACGTCCCTCCACGTTCCTCCACGTCTCGCGTCTCGCCTCTTGCTGTTGCACAAAATGTCATGGAAACAGGCAAACGCCACGGGCCGTGACGGAGGCAGGCAGGCAAGCAGAGAAAATCAAAGAGAGTATCTATCTGTCTCTGCCTGCCACCTGCCAGACACGGCATCTGCCCGTGCAAGCGCACCCAATAGACGATAAGCGCCACTGTCAAACGATGCATACCGTCAGGAAGACAATGGAGAACCACCGAAAACCTTATTCAGGTGCTTTCCTACATGGACCACATGCACATCGCCTCTTTTGGTTCCTTTCGATGAGCACAAGACAGATACAAGACACAAGCACGCGGGTTGTTCTCCCCTTCTAGACTGTCAGGAACGACGAACCAGGGCCTGTCAGCTGTGTCTCTTTTTTGTCGTGTCTCTTTTCCTGTGCTCATCTCGTCTTGTGCTTCTGTCTGTCCCCTTCCTTCGTGTCTGACATAAAAAATATCGAGCTTGCGCGGCTTCCTTCACCCTGTTATTTTATTATCTTATTTCATTCTTTCCTCCTTCGTCGCCTTTATCTCTTCAAATATGGCTCATACAATTGGACTGGCACCTCTTTTCAATTCTCCCTCACGCATCTATATCCCTTCACCTTAGACACCGTCTCATCCGTCGCCTTTTTTTTTATTCTCAAACCATTGTTCACCGTTTCCCGCAATCCAAGACACACAGCTTGCAGCTTGTCCTTATTTCCTTTTCTTTTCATTGCGCTCTTTGTTCATACCCTCTAACGTCGTACCGGCTTGGCCATAATCTCATTTCTTTCTTGAGCATTTGATAGCGGACTGGTAAACAAAAAGAAGGCTGACCAGTGTCGTCTCGTGTTTCCATTTCACTTTGACTCTCATCTTCCATCCTTTTCCTTTTTTTCTCTTTTACTGTATTGGTATCCAAACTTCAACATGTCCTTTGCTTCTCCTGGAAGGCGACTGCAAACAGTTCAGCCGTCTTCTTCCTCCTCGTCCTCTGCCTCTCCTACTTCTCCCCAGTCTGCTCAGTCCGATGACAGTGTCTTTTCTCCAACAAGGCCGGATCCGGCGCCAACTCCTATCGCTGCCGCCCCATCCGCATCAGAGCGCGTCACAAGTCCAGCTTTACTAAATCTCGAACGTGTCTATGAACAGAACCGCCAACGAACTCAGAAACGCGATGCCGGAAGTGCTTCAGGCGCAACAGGCACAGCAGGCGCCGTTGCTGCCGCTGCCGCTGCCAAACAACCAGAGCACGCCGCACCTGCGCCACCAAAGGGCAAGCCTAGACTGCTGCTCATGGGACAGAGAGCGTGAGTTCAGATGTGGTGATGAGTTTTCCGTCGAATGGCTTGATCTCATGACAAATCTCCTGATTATCTATAAGATTTGCTGACCGGTTGGCCCCCAAACACAATAGGAGCGGCAAGTCGTCCATATCGAGCGTCGTGTTCCACAAATTACCACCAAACGAGACACTCTTTCTAGAATCCACCTCAAGGCTGCAGAAAGATGCCATGGCGTAGGTCCCATCCGCCCCCCGAATATATTGTGATTTTTGTCCGCTAACCTTGTAGCTCCTTTATGGACTTCCAAGTATGGGACTTCCCCGGCCAGATTGATTACTTTGAGGCCAGCAGCTTCGACATGGACGCCATCTTTGGCGAGGTCGGCGCCCTCATCTGGGTCATTGACTCGCAGGACGATTACCTCGAGGCTGTCGCCCGCCTTAACAACACCATCCTCAATGTCCAGCGCAACTACCCAAACATCAACATTGAGGTCTTTATCCACAAGGTCGACGGCCTGTCGGACGATTTCAAAATGGAGATCCACCGCGACATTATGATCCGCGTGCAGGACGAGCTGTCCGACCAAGGCTTCGAGAACGCGCCCGTCAATTTTCACCTGACCAGCATCTACGACCACAGCATTTTCGAAGCGTTTAGCAAGGTCATCCAGAAGTTGATTCCGCGCCTGGGCCAGCTCGAGGCCATGCTGACGTCGCTGTGCCGCACCTGCCGCTTCGAGAAAGCCTACCTGTTTGACGTCCTCTCCAAAATCTACATTGCCACTGACAGCACACCGGCCGAGATGGCCTCGTACGAAGTTTGCTCGGACTTTATTGATGGCATCATTGACATTACCGAAGTCTATGGGAGCTGGGCCCGCCCCGAAGCCTACCACCAGCGCCTCGAGGCCGAACAGCACCAGCCCCTCGCCGACCAGATCGCCTGCCCCTGGGCCGAGAGCTGCATTGTGCTGGCCGACGGCAGCAAACCGATTCTGCTGCGCGAGGTCGACAAGTACCTGGCGCTGGTAGCGGTGATGAAGGAAGGGTCCTACGACAAGATCCCGCTGATCAACATGAATGTCGACGTTGTGGTCAAGGGCCTGACCGAGTTTTTCAAAATCACCAAGCAGAAGAAGTAGCGACGTGGGCGTGAGAACCGACAAAAACGAGACTGAATGCAGTCGTCACGAAGCAAACTGGCGGGTACTGGCGTTTACGAGGCGTTTCTGTTTACATCTGTATATATTTTGATTTTTGTGCACCTTTCCCTTTACTACCATTCAGAGTTGCTGGTCATAACATGCCTCGTTTTAGTTTCATTTCATTTCTGCTTTGAATGCTAATAATCATGATGCACCGGAATACCATGTGCTTCCCCTGTCTATGCCGTGCTGCCAAACATTTCTTCTGTGGATGGCAAAGATAGAACGCGGTGCGTCTTGCCGTCGGCGTGCATTAGGCAAACGCGTGCCGTGGACGCGCTGCTGTCTCCAATAACTCCGTTGGAAGCGCCACCACTACTCGGAACCCCGTTGCCCTCCGTGTTTTCGGGCCCAGGCTGTCTGGGCCCCAGCACCTCCATGCGCACAACCGGGCTGTCGTTGTCGCCCTTGGCATTTACACCCGCCGCCCAGCAGAGCCCGCCGTCTGCCATTTTTATGGAAGGGAGGCCCTCGCCGTTATTGTTATCGTTGCCGTTGCCGTGGTAGACTCCATATGTGATTTTGGGGGACTGGGTCGGAACAACAATCAGGCGAGAGTCGCGGTCTGCCGGAGCCACCCAGAGGATGAGCAGGAAGCTAGCGCCGAGGAACTGGAAATCGACAACTCGGCCTTCGGCGCCGAGGTCGAGAACACAGCCTTGTGTCGACACATTCGTGGTGACACCCTCGGAAGTTGCGATTGTGGAACGGAAAAGGTAGACTGGAAAAGAATTAGTACAATTGGTACGTGCTGTTTATACTTTAGCGCCAAGTTGAGTTTAGTTCCTCACTCTTTTTCGGATCGTCTTTGGTTGAGAGCGCAGTAAAGGTCAGAGCATCCGCACTGTCTTCTAGGTCCTGCAAGATGGTCAGTATGTGACATACACATGGCATTTCGTCAGAGCAAAGACTCACCGGCTTTGGTAGTGCCGTCATGGCCACCTCAGCCTTTTGGACGGTCTGGCCAACGGATATCCTCGTCAAAGGACCAAAGTGAACATGCCGCCGCCCGGACTCGGCTATCGTCTTCAGGACACTGTCCGACTGTGTTGCGAACAGGCGTGTGAGGAAGCCAAACTTGGTGAACGCCTTGATGGGTTCTTCCTTTTCATCCTTCATTCCCTCGGCAGGCTCATGAGGGGCATCCGGAAGACTGGTTTGACCTTCTAGTCCTTTGCCTTTGCCGTTGAAACCATGTTGGCTTGCGTTGGCTGCTTGCTTTCCCTTGTTATCCCGCAGTCCATCTTGTAGGATGGCCAAAATGTCCGGCTTGACGCCAAATCCGTCCACACGCTCCATCTCGGCCTCCAGCTGGTCTAAAAGGGTGTTTGTTTTCGTCTTTCCCGTCCTGGACTCTTCCTGGATGGCCTTCCAATCGGCCTTCCACTCGCCCTCGGCCGGCTTGCCAAAATGCAGATCCAGCGGGCTGTTAAGCAAGTGGTTGGAAATGTAATCGACAATGGGCGTAATGCTGATATTGGGCTCCTTGTCGGCTTGCTCTTCAGCCTGAGCGGGCAGGGCCAGACGTTCTATGAGTGACCGCAGCCAAGTCGAGAAGCACATGAACAGCTCGAGCTCGGCTGTCACAAGCGACAGGGAGTTGTGGGCGACGAGAATGAGGCACGAGACAATATCCATAAGCTCTGCAATCTGGGCGGCCGAGAAGCCAACGTCGTCGTTGCTGTGAAACTCGGCCAGGCCGCGGAGCCGGCTGAGGGAGAGGATGGCGCGGTCAAGAGCGGGCAGCATGTTTTCGTGGATGAGGTCGCGGAGGTTCTGGAGACCGCCCGCCACAGCCTTGTCCCACCGTCGGTAGCCCTGTACATGTTAGAGTATGAACGGATGATAAAAAGTGCCTTCCGTAACCTACTCTCTCTGCAATGGTGTCGACGAGCCACTCTTTGACAACGGCCGGAACGTAGCCCGTCATGGCCGCAACACGTAGAGCATGTGCAATGTTCTTGCGCTTCTTTTGCGCTTGAAGGTCTTCTTGAATGCTGTTGAGGAACCGGGCCGGAAGGTCGCGTGCCGCCTGCCATTCGACCTGCATGTGGTCTGCCGTTTGCCGAATGTAGCGCATGAGTTTTTGGAAGGTGGTTGTCTTGTAGGCGAGGAGGGATAGGTTGAGGGGCGAAGAGTAAATAAAGGAAAAGTCCATGTGTGAAAGGTAGACAGCCTTGCTGTCTTTCTCCTCGTTGGCGAGGAGAAGCGTGTGTGTTGAGCTTGCCGGATGCGATGCATGACGCCGGAGGTGGAGGAGCGGCCCACTCTCGCTTGGAGGCGTACCGTCACTCCGTGGTACGGGTATTCTGAAGATGCCCATCACAAAGGTGTCGTAGATGCTGACATGAATAGCGCCATCGGCCGTGCCGAGGACCATGATGTGGATCGAGTCTCCGTCCTTGGGCCTGAGCGGCCGGAACATGAACTCGAGGGATGTGCGTGTCGAAAATACAAACATGTCGTCTCTATTTCCTGTCAGCGTATATCTCGTAAAGTTTTTTTGTCCCCAGAGTTACTCACCCCGTTCCGCCAGAAACTGGTAAAGGCGGCAGCTTGGGAATGTCGTCCTCAACCTCGAGGAACATGAGCGCCCTTGGCAAGTCAAGCAACGCACTGCTCTGCTGCTCATTCTGGTTCTCCAGAAGGCCGCTCTGCCATGCCTCCTGGCTGCCGACCAGGTTCTTAGCCCAGCTGATGTAGGTTATGGCGACCGGCGAGCTGTCGTACAGCCGGATCTGGTGCACGGCCTTGGAGCTTTCCAGCCCGGCGAGCCGCACCACGCCGTCGCTCCACGCCACAGCAAGAAATTGGCCTATACATGTCAGTGATATTCGATAGCAGATTGTTGTTTGGGGCAAATAGAACCTCACCATCAGATCGCCATGCTAGGGCTTGCACGTCCTTGTTGCGTTCGGTGACCTTGGACACGATCTCGCCGCCACGCCGGCGGATGTAGACGACATTGCCACCGCCGACAGCCGAAGTCAGGTCGATCGTTGGGCAGGCAGCCACGAGGTTGGGCGAGTCGGCTGGCGGGACAAAAACGCTCTGGTTGAAGAGCTTCAAGCGCTCAACAGCCCCCGCCATGATGGCCAGATGTAGTGGGGGAGAGCTGTGCCGGCGTCTCAAGGTGGTCGATGGATGTGCTTTCACCCTGCAGATTATTTTTGAAGTGAGGATTATAAACGTTGCATTTTCCCGTTCATCAATAAGTTTCGTCTGTATTTACACCGTCGTCAGTAAACATGTGAATATCAATACCACTTACGGGAAGCTGCCACTGACGCGTCTAGAGCTATGGCAGGCGCGTTCAAATGCTCTTTCCTCGTAAAATGTACAGTGTGTGTAAAAACTACTCAGAGCCTGGTCCAAATTTAGCGACCATGAGCTACCACTTGTGCGCTACAGCTCAAGATTACAGCGCTATATACAGTGCTCAATAGTCACAGTGTCTACTGTCCTTGTCAACAATTCAACCAATCAGAGCTCTCCAATGGGTGCGCCACTTTTGGGGCGCCACCAATCACTGCCGAGCCATTTCGGGTCGAACTTTGTGACCTCAGTGCAATTGAGGTTTTGAGAACTGCACATCATCACGACGCCGACACATCCGCCGACAACGACAGCTCCAGCACAACCCCTGGAGCCTTTTCGCCGCGACGACCCTTGTGTCCCCCCGAATCCTTTTTTGAACCCAATTGATTTCGAGGGCCGTTGACCGATAACAAGCCGTCAAGATGGCTGGCCTCGAACACAACAGTACGCCGACCTCCCCGCGATTGAGAGAGAAGGCTCTGGACGAACGATAGACGAACCGACGATATGGATGCTAACGATTTTCCCCAACTACAGAGATGGCGATGGACCCGGCGCTGGTCCGGTTGAATGGTACGTCGAGATCCCATACTGGACGATAAAGCGGAGGTCCGGCCGACCGGCCGGGCGCCGTGATGATACTTCTACAACCCCGAGCACCTTACTAACTGCCATCCTACAGACATGACCACCAACCGCTACAAGTACTTCCGGTGGACCAAGCGCACTGCCCGCATCACCTTTACCTACGTGGTGTTTGTCCCGGCCCTCTTTGGCATCCTGGCCTACTCGACCGAGGTACGTTTGCTCTCCAAGCCGGACAATGAGATGATTGAATACTAACGGGTGACAACAGGGCAAGTGGAATCTACGGGGAAAGCGGAGAGGCGACCCTTTGACCGAGTTTTAGAGCTGGAGGCGTTAGGGACGGAAACACGGCGAGCCTTTGATCGAATCGAATCGAATCGAGTCGACGCATTGTATATAACATAGGCTCGAAAAGTAGCCAAATACAACACAAAAAAGCATTGAAAGAAACAATCCGGAGACGCTGTAACAATAATTATGACCACCCATCAATGCTGGCAAGCTATCACGAGCGGACACGTGAACCAAAGAGAAGCATATTTCCCCAACGCTGCCGAAATGCATGATACATGGGCAATGGAGGAGGCTAGATGTTCGTGAACACCCGGTTTTGTCCGCGGCCAGCTCTAATATCATTTGAGCCATACTGATTATTACAGATATCCCGTGGCTATAGTTTGGTACGAATCAGTGCTGCGTTTCTCTCACACGTCTCGAATTGATCTCTTGCCTCAGTTTTCCGCATAGTAACCGCAACAGAAACGATAAAATATTGTGGTTGATGGGCTCAAGCTGTACGACGTACTCTGTGTCTGCACTTCTGCTCCATTGAGGTGCGGCACAATTGACGCGCGAGAAGTGAGTGTGCCTGCACGCTGTCGTGATGGTTGCAGCAGCCTCCTGCGTTGCTCTTATTTGGGCCGGGCAGGACACGTGGCTTTTAGTGTTGTATTTGACAAAGACATAAGAATACGTGGAATCATGTCGTGGGAAACATAGACTGCCATGAGAGACAAGTTCTTGACGAATGGAGTCCAATAATTTCGGACATGGGAAGCTCTGTTCGAGGGTTGCAATATCAAGCATGCCTACCGGGGCGTGGACTTGAAAGCACTCTCCTTCAATAGAAAAAAGGCTGAAAATATGCAACTAAATATTTGCCTTGGTCCGGTCCTAAAAAGTCGAGGTTTTGATTTTCTAGTAAACCGGATCTTCTTTCTTGGACGGATTCTGGTGAGACCCAATGTTTTGTTAATGCTTGCCGATGTCCATCTCGGGTATGGATAGTTTTCGGCCGTTTTATTGAGAAAGCTTATCTTTTCTCCTTGACACTTGGTTGACACTTGCCAAGGCATTTTGGATAATCGGACTTCGGTCACTGAATATATGAAGATCGTGAAGAACTCCAATGGGTAAAGGCTTGGCAAGATCGTTGTGCGCCTCGCTGCCTCGCAAAGATAACTGATAGTGCAGCCACTGACGATGTTAGGTAGTGGTAGCGATAGAACCAAGCAAAAAGGCAGGGGTCTTGGCAGGTGGGGCGCTATTGGACGCACACATTTTTGCCTCCAGCAGAAGAAGCGACACGGCTGAAAGGCTGGGCTCGCTCGGGTTTTTGGGTTAGTGGACCGCCAAAACCGCCAAAACACGTCCCAGCTAAATGGACGACTTTGAACTTTGATCAAAAATCTTTAAGAATTCGACGTATCTCTCGGCCTTTTGATCGCAACGCACGACTGCACCACCACTACGACACTTGACAGTATAGACGAATATAATACGACGGCCACTTCTTACGCATACCGATTCTCTACGAAAAGACGATCACACACTCCGCCACACAACCGCCGCCATGGATTTCGCATCGCTCATGTCGGCGCAACTGGCCAAGAAGAAGAAGCAGCTTGGCCTGGCGGATGAAACCGATAAGACAGACAAGAACAGCGACAAGAGCGATACCCCCAAAAAGTTTGTGCGCAACAGCGAGCTCGAAGCCCAGCGCAAGGCCGCATACCTGGAGGCGCAAAAGGCCCGCGAGGCCGAAAAGTCGGCCAAGGCAGCAGCGAAGCGGCAACGAGAGGAGGAGGCGGCGGAAGAGGCGCGGCTGAGAGAAGAGAAGCGGCGGCGGCTGGCGGCCGAGTCGCGGGAGCGGCGGGAGAAGCGCGAGGCGGAGGAAGAAGCTGCGCGGCGAAAGCGGATAGGTCTGCCCGAGTTGCCAGCCAAGGGTGCGGAGGAGGAGACAGGGACAGACGAGAATGCAGAGGACGACGGGGGCGACACTGCTGACATGGAAGAGAGCGAACTTCGAGCCGCCCTGATAAAACTGGGCGCACCCATCATCCTTTTCGGCGAGAACCATGCACAACGGTTGCGGCGGTACCGACAGACGGCCGTCGCGGCAGAAGCAGCACTCACCTCGGCCGAGGCCGCCAAGCTGCCCATCCCAACGACACTGGCGCCCGTTCCCGAAAAGGACATGAAGGTCCCCGCGGTGGCCGACATCCCGCGCGACAAGAAGGGGCGCCAGTACGTGTACAGACAGATTGCCAGCTATTTCAACCTCGTCCTGCGCGAATGGCAGATTGCATTGCAAGAAGCGAGTGCAAAGAACGACGGCGAGACGGATGCCAGCAGAGGCGCCCGCTCCATCATGGAGCAGTCCAAGCTGTCCCTGAAGCCAGTACGTCATTCCCTACTCTGCCAGGTTGAATTGGATTCTCACTAACAGTGTAGCTCTTCCGCCGCCTCGAGGACGCCAACATTGACGAAAAGATCGTCCCTGCCATCGTCGAGATTGTCCATGCCGCCCAGGAGCGCCGGTACGTCGACGCCAACGACGCTTATCTGAGGCTGAGCATCGGCAAGGCCGCCTGGCCCATTGGCGTCATCATGGTCGGCATCCACGAGCGCAGCGCCCGCGAGAAGCTGCACGGCGGCGACAAGGGCAGCGTCATGACCGACGACGTGACGCGCAAGTACGTGCAGAGCATCAAGCGGTGCCTGACGTTTGCGCAGGTGCGGTGGCCGCCGTCGGATGCGAGCCAGTTGATGGGCTAGGGCGGAGTGTTGGGAGGCGTTGACGTTGATTGTCTATTTTATGGATTTGTTCTATCAATGGCGTTTGATTTACAGGGTAGCATCATGGAAGCATTTATGTGATAATGGAATTCAAGGAAAGGAGGGCACAGGAGCCCTCTTATTTACACTCATCGAAGCCCAATATCTTTGGTTCTTGCTGGTCTCATGTTCGTTCATATTGAATCTTGTTGTTAAGAGCGGCTAAATTGCTACACTAAAAAGGACGGATACAAGATGCAACGTCTCTGCTATGTTGCAGTACAGAGACGGCCCAGTATACATGATCCCGCTCTGCAACCATACTTTGCACATACTTTCTTTCAAGGTAAACGCCTTCCCGATATCCCCGTCCCGTGCTGTAAGTACGACATACATACATGCAATCGGTTTCTATTCTTTGCTTTCGTAATGACATACACTTCTCGCCTTGGTACTCTCCCTGTTCCTGTCTCTGCCTCGCCTTTTTACATGATAGAGCACCTGATGTGTGGAATAATATTGAATGCCTCATCGAGTTCTTCAAGCCCGTCGTTCACCTCATTTATCGCTTCATTAAACAGGCCGGAAATCGCTTCGAAGATAGTCAGGGGACGATTGTCGGCGTCAATCCCGCCGCCAATCTCGTCGCCGTTCTCGCCGTCCACCACCTCCACCACCTCCACCACCTCCGCCTCGAGCGGCAGATCCAGATCCTCCATCATTGGCAAGACAACAGGCAGTACGTTATCCACCACGGCGTTCACGAACAGGCGTTGCTAAGCCCCCGGGACCGGCGGTTCCTGGACTGCCACTGCCAGCACTTCCTGGACTGCCACAGCCGGCGGTTCCTATTCCACCGCGACCGGCGTGGCCGAGTCAAACCACCCCTCATTCAACTCGGGCATGGCGTTCTGGCCCTTACGCGTGCCACGCACCTCGAGCTCGGCCGCCACAATGTTGATCCGCCGCATGCGGTCGATGGCGTCCGCCTCAAACTTGGAGAGCGAGGCTAGCGCCGTCTTATGGAGCTTGACCCGGGGCTTCTCCTTGACCGTTCTGACGAGCTATACAGAAAGGTTAGAAATGTTCTGAATGGATATTTGCAGGCCGGGGGTACGCACCTTGTTTATGGAGTCAATCCGTGCATTGACGAGTCCCTTGCGGATCATCTTGGCGAGCTCGTCCTCGATTGACTCCCCTGGCTGGGCAAACGCCGCGTTCATGCTCTCAAGTGTGACACACGAGAAGGGCACCAGGTAGTTGGTGATGCACTTGTTGCGAATCTTTGTGTAGATGCTGGCGACGTGCTTCTGTAAATACAAATCCAGCATGTAGTCGGCACGGTACGATGCCAGGATTGATAGGCACGCTGCGTAGCGGCCGTTGACAAACTGCGAAATGGCCCGGCGGATGTGCGGCTCCAGCTCCAGGAAGGCACGGAACTTGCTGTTCTCCAAGACATTAGTCTGAAGCGTAGCCCTGTCCATCGTGGCCAGCGCCAGCAGGCCACCGTACACAGCAATGTCGTTGGCGCTCAAGAAGCCTTCGGTGACCTGGGAGATGTAGGCTGTGCCACTGGTGGCGGCGTTGCTGCTGCTACTGGCGTTGTTACCGGAATTGCTGCTAGTGGTGCCGCCGGCACTGGGAACGTTCACATCCAAAAAGCTCCGCGCCGCCTGCTCGTACTGATCCTGCCCTAGGAGGGCAACGCCAGACATGGATTTGATGTACGGCTGCATCAGCTTTTCTTCATCCGTGCCCTGCAGACCCGTGATCTTGTTGAGCTGCGCAATCACCGACGACCACTCCTTGCGCTGCATCGCCACGCTCACGAGGTGCTTGCCCAGCTCCACAATGTGCCGCGGCGTGCTCACGTCAGGCCGCATGCGGTTGTATGCCTCGAGCGCCGACACCAGGTCGCCCGTCGCCTCAAAGTGCCTTCCCAGCTCTTCGTTGCCCATGCGGATGCTCTCCTTGACGAGGTTGTTCTTATAGGCCTTCATTTCTTTTTCCAGTTCCCGTGTCTGAGCCGCGTTGGCCGCGTCCGTGGCCTCCATCCATTTCTTATTGAGCTGGGCGTCCGGGTCGTTTGGGGCCGCCAGGTGAAGGAAGCCCCAGGCTTCACGGTAGCGGTTGATATCTTTGCTCTTTTGAGCCTCGGCGACGGCTGCTTTGAGGGCGTCCAGGTACAGGGGAACGGAACATCGGCCGATCAGCAAAAGGCGCTCATATCGGGAGGAGCCTGGACAGGGGGAGGGTTAGCTACATCAGACTTTTACTACCATGTATAAGGATACGGGAGCCCCCAGGGATACATACCCTTGTAGTTTGAAATGTATTGCTCGAGGTCGAATTTGGGGGCCTCTGTTCAAGCCGTTAGCCAAAAGAGTCTTGAAATTGTAATACTTCAGCACAAGGAGCCCTTACCCTGAACAACCACATTGCCTCGTGAACGCATGGTCTCGAAAAATGCCAACTGGCCAAGCTGGCCGTCTCTTGATGCTGCCATGACTGTGGATTATGTGTATTTCTCTTCCACTGCTCTCGCCCGTTCCACGCGCAGTCGGGGACTCTTCGTGGAAAGGCTCTCTGTGTCTCTCCACAAAGAAGCTATTCCAAAGAAATAGTGGCGTTTCTCAATGACGTCTGTCGGGCCGTATGGTCGCGTGGAGCTTGTGGCTCGTGAATGCGGCTCGGGTCACGTCGGTCGGTCGGCCACGGCCCGGGAGAAGGTAGAAAGGGTATGCAGTCGGACAATTAAAAGGGAAGAAAGAAGGCGGCCCGTCGCGGTGTATCAAGCTCAATTCAAGCAGTCGGTGTCGGTACTCGGGGCCGGGTGAATGTGGGATGTGGGCCGGTGAGGGGAGGGGGTGAAAGTGACGGCCTATTCAAAGATTGCTGGTGACCAGTTTCTGTATTATCATAGATGTATCGATTGTATGCACGAGCTTGTATGGCAGCTCGTGGTGTAGCCTCCGTGGCCGCGATATCGCGGGGTTGGATTTGGTTTGTTGATAAGGCAGCAGGAAGGCACGATGCTCACGTTGAAAGTGGGGTATGGAAAGTGGGTCGTAGCCCGGAGCAGTCAGCCAATCACCGGTGGTGATTGAGGCCCTACCAATTTGAGGGGATTTGCAGTGCACTTTTCGATTTCCATTTCGTGACTGCAAACATGGGGTTGTGCCTGCCAAAAGCGCTATCAAATCCGCGTAAATCGTACCTTCCTTTCAATTGGGAAGACAGAAGAGTCGTCTTAGGTTATTTTGGCGTAACATACTAACAAACCAGATTTGCTATCTATCACTACAACTTCCACTCTTCATGACCATGCTGCCCTGCCAATTTGAAGTTTGCCAGGCGCCTGTTGCTGTCAAGTTGTCGGTCGGCCTTTGAGAGTCATAAGCTCCGACCGAGCCTCCCAAGTGGACCTGCGCAAAAGAAGATGGGAAAAAAGGAGCCCCAATGCACAAGTACCCTCTACTTTCCACGACGATAGCCTCTTTTTCTTTTGTCCCCTTTCTCTCTTCCTTTCCTTTCTCTCTCCACCGCCACCTCCAAAGTCAAGCCTGGCAAGCAGATCCTGGTCCTGGTCCTGGTTCGCACCATCTTTGGCCTTTTCGGTACCGAGATCCCAGCCTAAACATCAAATAAACGTCCTCTCGAATTGCCTTGTTCGGACTGGTCAAAAGTCGGAAAATACATGCCCCCTTCTCCCTTGTCACCTATTTGCTCAGCAGAAGTTGTCGATGCACACCAAAAGGGGGACTCATTGGCTTTGCCCCCCTGTCCTCGGTCCCCTCTTCCCCATTTTTTTTTATTCTTTTTTATCATTGAACTCTCAAGGCTTTTGGCCGATTCGCTGCTGTCTCTCTTGAGCTTTTTTTATGATTTTCTTTTTGCTTTCTCCTTTTGGTATTCACCCTTTTCACTATTCTTGCCTTGTAATCCCTGCCTTGTCTCTGTTCTCTTTCCATTCTCGTATTTAGCATGACCTACACCAGGTCGCATGGGGCAAGTGCCACGCGTTCATTCATTCTTTACGACGTATGAAGCAGCGCGACGACATGGGTTCCACCTCTGAGCCTTCAAACGGATAAGTTGAGGTATTGTGCGTGGCTGTTTTATGGTTTATGGTTCGGCAGGAGTATGATCCTCGTTCCTGGAGAAAGGGGCACATCGCGAAAGCGAGAGAGACAGAAGAGAAATAATATCAGAAAAGGGCATAGCTGGAGAGAAAAAAAAAAGAAGCTTTTGATCGTGGGTCGGCGACCGACGAATCGCTTCTTTCTGCTAGTGACGGTCTGGCGTCATATGTGCTTTAATCCTGTTTTGACTTCTTTTCTGGTTTCCTTCTCTTTTCCCTTCACCTTTTCTGGTCGTTTTCTCTTGCCCATCTTGTTTTGGCTCTGTGAACTTTCTCTTTCCATCCCCTCCAATTCGTGGAAGGCCCTCGAGAACCATTCTTGCTCTATCTGTCCTGTTTTCTTACTTTTGTCAGTTCCCAAAACGGCCCGTTTATTTTCTTGCCCCCTTTTACAGCTACTGTATCTCGTCTTGGAGTCTTGCAAGATATTTTCCATTTTCCATTTGCTGAACTCTCTCTTTTTGGCAGCTGGGAACTGCTCGGACATACGACCTTGGCTTAGGAACACTTGATGAACATGCCAGCATTTTACCGAGCAGTTGTGCTTCTCGACTCGGAAGCCAGATACGCCGCAGCCTTCGTGCAAATGCCCTTTGACTAGCACAAACGCTACCTGCTAGTTCAAGTCGATGTCATGGTCTCTTGTAGTCTCAACGCGGTTTTCTTCGGCGTCATACTAGGATTTCCAACAACGTGCCCCTTTTCGTTGTCGCGTTCACTAGGGGCCAGGGGAAGGCTTCTGGCGAACATTTCGGATGTTCTCTCCATCGTGGCTCCCCTGACTGCAGCTCCTCTTTCGCTTGTTAGTGTTTCGCTTGCTAGTGTTGTTACGTGGACACCGCTCGCGAGATATTAACACAAAGCGATGTTCTTCCAGGAAAGAGTTAAGAGGGTCCTTTGAATTCAAGCATGTTTTTATCATGCCCCCCTCCTCAACTACACTTATGCACGTTTAGATTGCACATAGCGTCATGGCCGCCGGCTTTGTTCCTGCGCATCCGCAGGGCTGGCCAAGACTGTGGGTGGACTTGGCTGGTATAATAACTCGATCATTTATTCGTGGTTCATGGGCTTCTTCATATGCTAACAGGACGCGTTTTGTTGGGCACCGAGTTCTTTTACCGTGTGTATCACAAAGACGCGTGTACGGGCAAAAAGTAGAATTTACACAAGTAGAAAAGAAAGAGAAAACGGAGGGACTGAGCAAGATATCGTTCATTTAAACAGGGCCGGCGGACCTACAAAGACGATTAAGATAGCACAACCAGAGTACTTCTAAATTATGTGCACTATCTTAATGTACCTTGAAAGACAAGAGTGTTGATGTCAGCAATAAAAAAATAAAAGGGTTCTTTGGATGTTCTGTGTTGTAAGGACGACGTATGTATTATCCGGTGTGGTTCGCTGGGATGCGCGTATCGCATGTATCTCTCTCTTTTTTTTACTGCTGGGTCCGAGAGCTGTCATAAATACGACCCCCTCTCTATATTTTCCAAGCCCGAAAAATAAGAGCGAACGCGACCAAATTCAGAATTCACCCAACCCAAACGATTTCTGGGCACGCATCCTCCCTTTTTTATCCTTCCAGCAAAGAGGAGCGATGGCGTATGCCAAGCTTTTTAGCCAGTGCGGTTGCCCCCTGCACCCCACGGGCCATGTTATTTTAATTTAGGGAAATAAAAGCATTAAAAAATGTTATTGGTGCTGGAGATTTCAACGTGCGAAGAAAAGAAAAGATGAAAAGACGAAAAAAACGACAGCTCCTTGTCAAAAGTCTGAGCCTGCCACTTGAGCTGACACCTTTTTCGTGGTGTCTTTTCCCGCACAAATACTCCGTACATACACGAGCGAATAAACGTCCCTCTTTTTGTCTCTGAAAGACATTAAACCCTACGAGGTCCCTTGGCAATCACACTTATTGACAAGGGACCTCTCGTGTTAGACAGTTTGGGACGGAGCATTGAGCCCGAAGGAAAAGAAACACAATGAGAAAAGATCATCCCATATCTTCCAGGGTTCACGATATAGAATGGCCAATGCACATAAGGCTTGACACGCCTCAAGCAACAGATATGAAGTCGAGTTGAGATATCAAGGTACTCGTGTGCTGGGTATTGTGTCCACGACATACGCGCACTTGCGAATACACAGAACTGATCTGAGATCAATATTCAAGGAGAAGAGCTCCACTGCTTCGTGGATTTCGATACAACAGCTGCCTCGTGTTTCTCGGTGGATTCACGCCCCCTTACTGTCTTACGTCTTTTTTGCCATTCTTTTCACTTTGCCGCCGACAACGCTTCAAGGCCCGGTCCCCGGTCCACAAGTACCGCAGCCAGTCAG
This sequence comes from Sporothrix mexicana, assembly GCA_021396375.1. Classification (NCBI taxonomy): domain Eukaryota; kingdom Fungi; phylum Ascomycota; class Sordariomycetes; order Ophiostomatales; family Ophiostomataceae; genus Sporothrix; species Sporothrix mexicana. The sequence goes on along the minus strand of WNYC01000076.1, from coordinate 57,541 downwards.
CTTGGCATCTTGATTTTCCCTTGCTTGCTTGCAGACCGACCCCCCTTTTCCATACATCTGTAGTTTGTGAATTGCGCCAAGTGTTTGTCGAGAAACTGTGTTTTGCTCGTGATTTATGTGTGGGTTGGGGTTTTATGTCCTGAAACCCGGTGGCCGGGATAATTCGCCGCTGGGACGAGGGTAAGTAAAGCACGTAGGTGGTACCTGAACGGCGTATTACTCCGGAGAACCATGATACTCACTTTGTGCTTCTGTGCTTGTCATATATTGTAGTGTCGAAGGTTGCCGTCGAAGACGGGACAAGAGTCGATCCTCGATCTGCGTCCTGGGGGAGACGTTGCACCTCACACCCTGATCAGCCTTTTTGCTTATGAGAGGGGTGCAAGTGGCGGATGAATTTTTGGTTATCACCTCGAGATTTCCAATAGGCTCAGCGGGGGACCAGCACTCTCGGACTGGTCTTTTGTCGTCTTTGAACGCCCATCATTTCCTCTTTTTGTGTGTCTTACTCGTGCATTTCAATATGCGGCTGCGTCTAACACCACAACTGCTATTTCCCCTGTGCTGCTCAGCCAATAGTCTATCGGGGTCAGAACCCTTCATGGCATAGCGCTGTCTTTGCGGTCCGGGAACGGGCTTTCCGTTTATTTGCTGTTGCTTTGCTTTTTCATATTTCTCTTTTCTCCTCTCTGCTTCGTGGAAGATTTCCCCTTGGACCATGGGCGCAGATAGAGAGTCGTCGTCACCAAGCTGAGGTGTGTAAAAGTATGTCGTACCAATTTTCGTCATGCCCAATGCTGGACCGACCCATTGGCGGCCATGATTCGGGATCTGTAAAGCGGTTGATGAACAGTCAATCCCGACTCACAGTGCAGGCGGACTGGTAGATTCGCATGTCATCTTGCCCCGTGCCCCGACTCTGAACCTTGAAAAGAAAGGGGGCTTGACTGATTGCGACAACACGCGTTTGGAGCGCGTGCCTCATTCCATTCCTTTCCCGCAGTCAGAGTCATATCGATATGGCCGTGCGTCTTTCTCTTTTCGTATGGTGTTGCACTCCTTTCTTATTTCGAGGAGCAACCGTCTTCTTCGTTCCCTCGTGGCTTTTCTCTCAAGCCGATCGACCAGTGCAAGGGTATCACAGCGCTACCCTGGCGCTTTTCCTTTTTCTCGTGGTGTGTGGAGGCAGACGAGAAGTCGCCGCATCTTCTCAATTCGGCGTAGGTAGGGGTGGACAGAGCAAGGGGTTATTGTTAGGTTGGAGGAGTTCCACCTACACAAATATTACATGCTAAAAAAAAAAAGCACGAGGAAAGCCGTTGGGGGCGACTACGAGCGAAGAAGGAAGGAGAGGCCGAAAGTCCAGCATCATGTCAGGAAGGAGCCAGCAAGCGTACATGTACAACAGTACAAGGTATCAAAATTGTGAGCATGTCCACTGAGCATTGTGCATATGCACCGCAAGTCATGAAAAAATTCCAGTAAAAGAGCCACAAATAGCCCGGGAATAAGACGCGGTGGGCTAGTTGCACTCTTTTTTTCTCCTGAAAGAAAGACCTCCTCGGTCACGCTCACAAAAGGCGTACAAAATAAACTGGGCCTCAGAGCCACGGGAGCTATTTCCTCACAAAATGAGAGATCAATTCCCCATGCTAGAAGGTGGGCCTCAACAGTCTCCGCACAAGAGAAGGACAGCATCGCAGCCGTAACGGCGCCGATTTTGCACATCAGGAAGGAGCAATCAACGTGAACACTTTTTTGTGATTCGCAAGTTGACAACCGCTCAGGCTATTCTGGCTTCTCATTCAGACCCTTTTTCGACCTCGAACCGGCCGGACGTCGGTCTGGCGCCTGTCTAACGCCAATTTAGCCTCTTCACTTCAGTGGTGTTCGCATCTTGAATACCCAAAGACCTCTTGGAAACTTGCACGGCGTTTACGGACTTTGCTCCGAAAAACTCGCCTTCACCGTTGCTCTTTTTCACGCGAAATCCAACGTTCTGTTTTTGTTCTTGAATCGGTAAATTTCCTTTGCCAGTAGCGTTGTTCTACAACGCCCCATGCTGTAAGTCTTGCGATCAGCACTTGGCTCTGCCCTTTTTGGCCCCAGCTTTCGCCTTGCCGCTTGCCCATCACCGGCCGCCCCCGTCTTGTCTGGGCCCTGCATGTCCCATTTCCATTCCACAGATTGAATGCAAGTACTCCGTATCTTCGAGCTGACTTACAACGTATGGCCTTATTGATTGTCTGCTCCAGCGCTTTCAACGTTACCCTTCCTCCCGCTCTTGCATTGTTTTCTGGCGTAAGGTGCCCGCCTTTTGGGCCCAATAACAGAGTGATTGCTGTGGTATTATTGTGACCTTGAGTTTCTCGCGTCCCCTGTTATTGTGACGCTGTTTCCGCCTCTAAGGCGCCGGGCATCGAAGGGCGAACATCTGTATGGTGTGCTGGCAGGACGGGGTAAGTTGCAAGGAAGATAATATATTGCTGGCGTAAGATTGATTGTTGACTCGCACATATGTTGCAGTACTACCACCCTTTCCTTACTGTTCATTGCTCTTCCCCATCATTTACTCCAATACACCCGGTCTATGGCTCTTGCCTCTTTCTCCCCGAACCCACGCCATTACCTCATCGTTCCTCTCCACCGCTCCTGCCTGGAGATGGCCCATCCGTTGAATCGCCACTTCCTGCCTACCACAACACTGAGAACGGCGTTCATTATTCCATAATCTGTGCTTCATGTAGGAAGCCCAGAACACCCGTGGGGTTTAATATCTCTCCCGCTCTAAAATCCACGAGGCGATATGATGAGGTTTCGTTGCCTTGCATGTGAGCTTGTTTCTCACAGCCTGGCACTAGTATGGATAGATACCGGGAGTGAAAGGCTCGCCTATTACTAGCCACAGATCGGATTCGCTCTTTCCTGTCTTTTGCTCGTTGCTTCCCTATCGGCCCTGGACGCGTGAAGACCGTCCCATAGCGCCTTCCCAAGACTAATTCGCCGGCCTCGTTCTTGCCCGGTCTTCTGGTTCCTTCCCACCCAATGCGACCCAGTTCCCCCCAATGGGCCGTCCTCTTTGCCCTTCTCCATATCTTCTCTTCTCGCCTTCTTCCTTTCCCGCTTTCTTGTCTTCCATTTTACCTTTTTAAACATTCTCCCCGTCCTCTGCAGCCGCCCGCCCTCGTCTTGGCATCACCATTGCGCTTCAACTTTCTTGATCCTCGGACCCTGCCGTCCTGTACGACAACCGTCCTCTCCGCGCCCACTGCACGGGGCAGCATCTGCCCTGTCCAATTCGACCCCGGTGCCTATTGCCACGCTCTCATCCACATCACACCCACACCTCTTGGCCTCTTTTTCTCTGTTCCTAGCCCTGCTAGACTGAGTTATTCCTTTTCTTCTTTTCTTCTTCTGTTCTCCGTTCTTGGGTCCCCCTCATAGCGGCTTCTAACGGTCCTCCACGCTGCTGTGTATTTGGTACTTGGGTCTTGGGACCCACTTGTTGTTCCTCAGACTCGAGAAAAGTCTCTTTGGCGCTCCTCTCTCCACCTTTCCTCCACTCATTGGTAATTCACTCCCCAATTCTGCTGTCCCCCCTGCCGTTGTGAGTCTAGCACCTTGCTCTCGCCGCTTGCCTTCTCGTCTTTTTTTTTTTGCCTTTTCTTTTCGTTGCTTCTTTTCTTTCTTCTCGAATTTATTTTGCAGGACGCCATTCCCCGTCTCGCCCTCTCCTCGATAAGTGTGCCCCGGGGTTCTTGGAATCGGGGTTGGGAAGACGTTTCTGGTTTCTCTTCCTTTCTTGTCTTGAGTCCTTTATTTTCTTTCTCCATACTCCTCACAGCCTAAAGTGGTTGTTTTTTTCTCAACTCTCTCGTTTTCTCTTTTATTTTTTTTTTCTTTCTTACCTCTACGACATACTGCTCGGGAATCCACTTTCGTACATAAGTGACCGAATGTGACCTGTACCTGCAAATACGCCCCAGGACCTGTCTACAATCCCTTGGACGAGCACAAACAGACCAACAAGCGCCCGTATTTTGCAGACTGACACATCGAAACTCTCTTGCCAGACAGAAAAAGAAAGTCGGAGATACAGCTGCCCCCCGAGGACTTGTCCTTTCTTCGCCACGCTTCTTCTCCCATTATTATATTCGCACCGCCATTTCCAGTTCGACCTCGTCCCCTCGACCATACGGAATACAGCACACCTCGACTACAAAATAGCATCTCGCAAAAGCAACATTGACCCAGTCTCTTTCTTTCTTGTCTCTCGCTCTCTCGGACCGGTTTGATTTCGGCGGCCATAGTCGTGTTTTGTGTTTTAAAAACCACACCTCGACAACACATCCATCTGGTTTCCATTGGCCCCCTTCACCAAGACTACCAACTGGTCGGTAGAGAGCCATTTGCTTGTGGTCGCCAGGAATTCAAACTTATCGGCTGCATAAACAGCTCTCTACCCCGTCTTTTATCTTTTTTGCCATACCATGCCACCATGAACCCGGAGTAACTAGCTTGATCGACCCTTACAAACGTTTATACCACGCGGACTTGTTGAATCGGCACGGTCGTTGCGCCCTTCCCCCCTTACCACCACACACGGCGCATGCTCTCTAAGTTTTACACAAATCGACGTGCTTTGAAAGCTGAACCAACTGCTAGAGGCCAGAGCATCTGCAGATAGCGAGCGAGCAGCCTTTCGGCCCAATTACACCGTGACTTCAAGACACCCCTCGCCTTCGGTCTTGCTCGGTGACAACAGCAACGACGACGCCAACAGTGTTATGGCAGAACAACCAGCAACCTCTACGGACAGCCCATTATCTTTCTTTCCAGAGACACACCTTTACTCACAGCCACAAAATCCCGCAGCCATTACCGCTCCATCTGCCACCATGGAAGCACCTGCCTCGCCAGGTGGATCGGACGACGAGTCAGGCGCTGCGTCATCCAAGGGCTGGCAAGGAAACGAGGCACCTTCACCCGATGGGAGTGCGCACTCGGGCGACGATGAGCAGGTCGACGTGAAGGCAGAGGGCTCTGTCACAGACGGTGCCCATCTTGCTGCTAGCGGTGACGCGCCCGCGCCAATGCCTATCCACAAGCGCAGGCGCGTAACGCGAGCTTGCGACGAATGCCGCCGGAAGAAGATCAAATGCGACGGCAAACAGCCGTGTACACACTGCTCCGTCTACAGTTATGGTGAGTAGATCTATGCCACTTTCTCCCCGTGACTTGGCGTACCCTCCGGATTCCACAGTCCTAACGAGTATGATTACAGAATGCACGTATGATAAGCCGTCAAACCGGCGAAGGAATCCTGCACCTCAGTACATCGAGGCTCTCGAGAGTAGGCTGCAACGGGCAGAGACTCTTCTTCGTAAGTTCATGCCCGACGTGGATCTAGCGGACCCGAACCTCGACCCAATGGTGCAGCAGGAGTTTCAGAACCGGGAGCGCGCACGAATGCAAGCAACAAAGCAACGACAAGAGGAGCAGCAGCAACAACAGCAACAGCAGACGACGTCCAACATTCAACAGTCTCAACAGCAACAGCAACAGCGACAACCCGGCGCAACGGGCGACGCAGCAGGCACCGAGGGCGAGGAACTTATGTCCATGATCGAGACGATCGGGCAGCTCGACCTGACCGAACGCGGGGAATGGGACTTCCACGGCATCTCTTCTGGTGCTGTTTTCTTGCGGAGGATGAAGGAGAATTTCCACGGTCTCCTTGGTCGTGACTCTCTTGTTCCGTACTTGGCCCGCCCACCTCGATACCCCGGTGTTTTCAGTCTCGACTCGCCGCGATCGGCAGACAGCTCACCCTTCGACTCCTCGACAGCTCCGCCATTCTACAACCTACCTCCTAAAGAGCATGCAAGGACTCTTTGCTACTTTTCCCTAAACTGTGCAACATGCCTGCTGCGCATTGTCCACGTCCCCTCCTTCTTTGAGACCTTTGAGCGTCTATACGAAAAGGCACCCGACAACCTGGGGCCCGAAGACCATAGAGCATTGGGACTTCTATATTCAGTTCTTGCGCTGGGTTGCATGTACAACATCTCAGAAGACAGTACCTCTTCAAACCCCGTACACTACCAAGCGGCGTTGGAAGAAGGGTATGTATTTACAGTTTCACACTGCTCGTGTTGCACCCCTATATCCAGCTACAATCGACTAACAACAATGTACAGACTCAAATTCTACACCAGCGCCCGCATCTTGATCCAGGATATTACTGAATGCCGCGATTTAACATCTCTACAGTCTCTTCTGTTTATGATCCTTTTTCTCCAGGCGACATCGAACCTCAGCGGGTGCTACTCTTTTGTCGGCATTGCCCTGCGCGCCGCCCTGAGGATGGGTCTGCATCGAAACCTTCCACACGCCAAACTCACTCCTATTGAGCACGAGTCACGACGTCGTGTTTTTTACGTTATCCGACAGATGGACACTTATGTATCTGCCCTTCTGGGCTTCCCAATGATACTCCAAAACGAGGATATCGATCAACCCCTGCCAACGGAAGTCGACGATGAGTATATTACCAAGGACGGCATTATCACGCCACCGCCAGGCACGCCATCTTTCTACCAGGCATGCAACGCCTACACAAAATTAATGGAGATCATGGCAAAGGCCATCAAGACCGTTTACCCCGTCAAGCGTGGTAAGGACGGTGCCGCCAGCAACAGCGAAACACCAGCATCATCATACATGGTCAGCTACTCCAAAATCAAGGAGGTCGAGCGTGAGCTGCATGCATGGTATGAGCAGCTGCCAACACATTGGCGGCCGAGCCCAGACGGGCCCATCGAAGTCATTCGGGTCCGAACTTTGCTGCGGTTCGCCTATGCACATGTCCAGATGATGATGTACCGGCCGTTCCTCCATTACCTGTCTGCGCGCGTACAGGCCAACCACAAGGTAGACGACCGGTATTTTGCCTGCGCTGCAGCAGCCGTTAGCATTTCGCGAAACATTGTGCACATCGGACTCGAAATTCGCAAGCAGGCTGTGCTGATCGGGCCTTATTGGTTCATTCTATATACCGAGTTCTTCGCCATTTTGTCGCTGGTGTACTATGCGTTGGAAAACCCAGACAAAAGTGGCTCGGCCGAAATCATGGCAGATGCTATATCAGGAAAAGCAGTTATTGCGACTCTTTCAAAAAGAAGCATGGCTGCGGATCGTGTTACGGCGGCTTTGGACGTAAGTAGACCCCAGCATCTCATCTCACGATAATATACTATGTAGCTCCGAAAGGTGCAAAAGAGGCTAACCGTTTATAGAAACTCTTCGACACACTCCCCGATCGCCTGAAAAAGGGGAAGCCCCGACCTACTCCTCCCACGAGAAAGCGCTCCGCCCCTGGACCCAAGGGTGCACCGGTTGCCATGACTGGCATGCCATCGCCTGCGAATGCTTCGAACCCGAAAGTCCGGCGATCCAACGAGATCAACCGCACAGCTGTTCTAGAGCAGCTCCGTCAGACACCACGGCACCGCATGTCAATCGATGCTATCCAGCAACAGCAGCAACTTATTATACAACAGCAACAGCAGCAACAGCAGCAACAGCAGCAACAACAGCAACAGCAGCAACAACAGCAACAGCAGCAACAGCAGCAGCAACAACAATCGCAGCAGTTACAGCAACAGCAACAGCAACAGCACCAACCTCACCCGCAGCAGCATGCCGAGGGCATGCCTGCGGCTCCTTTCGTGGCCAACTTCCAAGAGCTGCTTCCCCTCGATATTCCTTCGGCGACAGGCAGCCCCGAGTCCAGCGGAACACCGTCGACAAGAGGAGGATACCCCGTGCACCATACACCCAACGCAAGTATAGGGGGCGGTGCTGGCATCACACTCAACACCACGGGCCCAGTTCCTGTATCGGATACGTCCAAACCGGCGACTGCGAACCCGCTCTACAAGCTGGATGCCATGCTATTCCCGTCAAGCGATCCATTTGCTTACCCCAGCCAGCCGATTATGGACTTTGGACTGCAAAATTTCATGGGCGATATGAACAATGTTGGCGGCCAGAACAACAATAACGGTGGTGGCGGCGGTGACGGACACGGTGGTGGTAGTGCTGGTGGCGCTTCTCAGGGTCACCAGCCACAGCAGCAGCAGACCGACTCTATGCAATTTTATGCCCCGAGCATGTACGGCGAGATCGAGGGTCAACTGCTCGGTCCTGTCCCCGCATACCTGATGCAGCCATCCGGCGCACCAACTGGCATGGACATTGCCTCAGAGATGTACGGCGCCAACAGCCTGCTCACGCTCCAGCAGGCGCAGGCACATAATGCACAACATCAGCAACAGGCTACCCATACGCATCACCAGCAGCAGCAGCAGCAGCAACAACATCAACAGCACCACCAGCAACAGCAGAGCGCGGACGGCATGTTTGCCAATGCCAACTTCAACGACATGTTTGCGGGCCAATACCAGCAACATATGTGAATGACAGCCGACGAAACGAATCAACGAGTCCTCCTTTCTGAGGTAGAGATCTTCTAGATAGGACAGGATAGTAGGAATAGAAAATAAAGACGACAAAAAGGAAAAACGCTGAAGGGAGGAGGCAGGTTTTACTGTACTTTTTTTTACTTTTATCTTCTTTTACATTTTTCGTATACCCTCTGGGATGATACCACATACGGAACGGCGTGGGATGATCTTTTGCAATATACATTTTTGTTTCCACATACACTGGCATACACTGGTTTAAAAGGGCTCATTTTAATGTTCTTCTTGATTCGATGAGTATTGCGTCCGCAATTGTGAAGCTCCGCAGGGTATGATGTACCTATCTGGCGATGTGTGGCAGAGATAGCAAATGCCGATGACAGGCGTTCCCACATATTAGACGTCGTAGCAGTGTGGATGGCCTCCACAGAGATAATAGCACAAAGTAGAGATAACCGGGGAACGGTGGACGAATACGCGGCAGGCAGCTTACACCCCAAAGCCAGCCAAAATGAAAGCACAAATAACTACGGAGTACTGTTTATGTGATGCAGCTCTCTCATTGGGGATGCATCAATTGACTTTTTCCTTGACAGAAAATGACGACTTTTTCTCCGATTCTTTCGATTCCGTCGATTCAAGCACTTCCGCCACAAAGGACAAATGCCTCCCTTGGTCACATTTTCACCGTCTTCCTGCCGCTGACCGCTTTCTTGGCCGCCTCTTTTTTGTCTCATTTTTGTCCCTTTTTTGCGAGCCTTTCTCGCATGTCTATCTCTTGGACTCTTCGAATTACGCCGTAAAAGGCAGCTGCGAGTGTGCAAAGAGCGGGGTGGGGTAGTGCAGGTAGTGGCAGCGAGAATGGTGTATGGTCCTCTCATCCTTCTTCTCGCTCTCGCCCCCTGTAATCGTTTTTGTTTAGCCGTTCCTGGGGTGTGGAACTCCACCGCCCGACCTCGCCAAAGGTCCCCACTTATTTCCGCTCTTGCGTCTGTTCATACACAGCCAGACAGCTTACGCTCGCAATCCTTCCCATCACAACATAGCTTCTCACTCACACACTCTCAACTCTACTCTCTCTCCTCCCGCTTTGACTCCCTCGTCATCACCCGACGATAGCCTCACCTCACCCCCCCTCATTTTAACACTCCTTCTACGTCGTAGTCATTTTTGCGTGCCTTGTTTCCAGACTTTCTGTTTTCCTCTCTCAACTGTTTGGCATCCGCAGTCATATTGATCCGCGCATTTCCATCACCCATTCATTTCCACTTTCCCAGACATTCATCTCTCTTATCCGATTACGCCGTTTTGTATACACGCAAGCTGTCGCAACATCGCCAACGTATCTTTCACGACCACGATCTCGTTTTGCGACAAACACACACATCGACAGCTTCAGAGTGCCAGCATTATGAGTAACGGTCCACTTTCGCCGACGCTGTCGGACATTGACCACGACCTGGTCCTCGTGGAGGAGTTTGATGCCTTGTAAGATCATGTTTGGCCGTTACAAAGATTCCGGCATGAAATATCGTCTAACATCCTTATCAGATCAATCGAACTCAAGGTGGTGACAGCACGAGACGATGTCTTTGACGATGCCATCCACCTGACGTCTGGTAAGGCAAAGTATCCGGCAAAGACACACGCCCGCAAGGTGGCCAAGGAGCTCGGTGTCAAGGAGGGCCTCATCTACCTGCCCGGCCTGCCAAACCAGATTTTTGAGGACTCGGACATGTCGCCCATCTTCCGCCAGAGGAGATAGTGAGTGCTCCTGGATGCTCATATTGTCGTCTGCCCCCACTGACCTCCAGCTTCTATTATATTGCCGGCGCCGATTTCGAGAATTGTGCCGTTACCTACGACATTGCCGCCGACAGCCTCGTCCTGTGGGTGCCGTACATTGACCCGCGCCAAATCCAGTGGTATGGCACCAGCCCGGGGCCCAAGGAGTGCCTCGAAAAGACGGAGCTCGACGAAGTGCGGTATACAACTGGTTTGGACGCGTTCCTGCGCAAGCGCCTCGACCTTCGCGCCGCCGATGTCGTCCGTGTCGACGCCTCCATTGGCAGCAGCTTCTGCCGCGATAAGAATGCCCGGAGCAGCTCGTCTTCATCAACAGCATCACTATCGGCCTCCTTGTCAAAAACAACGCTGTATGTCCTGCACGACGACCAAATCCCCGACGTTCTCCTGGACGAGCGCGCCGTCGCAGAGTCGTTGGTGGTCGACTCGTTCAGCCTTCTCCCCGCCATGGACAACGCCCGCGTCGTCAAGACCCCCTATGAAATCGACCTTATCCGCAAGGCCAACGACATTAGCTCGGCCGCCCACACCGCCGTCCTCCGCAAGCTCAAGGGCATGACCAACGAGCAAGATATCGAGGCCGTCTTCCTCAACCACTGTCTGGCCAAATACGGCGCCAAGCACCAGGCCTATGGCGTGATTGCCGGGTCAGGCTCCAACGCCAGTGTATTGCACTACTTTGCCAACAACGAGCCTCTGGCGGGCCGCCAACTCGTGTGCCTCGACGCCGGCTCCGAGTGGGAACTGTACGCATCCGACATCACGCGCACATTCCCCATCTCCGGCACGTTCTCGCCCGAGGCCGAGTCCATCTACAAGGCCGTCCAGCGCATGCAAAACGAAGTCTTTGCGCGCTTCAAGCCGGGCGCACCGTTCGCCTACCTGCACCTGCACGCCGCCTACGTCGCCGCCCAAGAGCTGTTGAAGCTGGGCATCCTCAAGGGCGGCACGGCCACCGAGATCCTGGCCAAGGGCACCGTCTCGGCCTTTTTCCCGCACGGCCTCGGCCACCACGTCGGCCTCGAAGTGCACGACGTGCTCTCGTCCGACCTCATGTCGCGGCCGCCGACCGATGCTGCGGCGTCTCGGAAGCAAACAACAAGATTTGTCGACGAAACTAAGCACGTCCGCAGCCAGCTTGGCGGTAGCAAGCGCCAGCCCGTGACGCCCGAAATGTACGCCACGCTCATGAACGAGGCCGCCGCCGTATCCAACGGCGACATCTCGGCCTTTTTCGAGCAACGCGAGCGCCGCCGCCTGCTCGAGCCGGGTATGATTGTCACCGTCGAGCCGGGAATGTAAGTTTGCTCCCCTCAAGACTCAAGAACTCAAGATTATTCCGTAACCCCCGCTAACTTGACAGCTACTTCTGCCGCCCATACATCGAGTCGTTCTTCTTGGCGGACCCGACGCACGCCAAGTTTATTGACAAGGATGTGCTTGAGACCTACTACGCCGTCGGCGGTGTGCGCATTGAGGATTGTCTGCTCGTGACTAAGGAGGGCCACGACAACCTGACGACTGCACCAAAGGGCGACGATGCCCTCCGTATCATCAACGGCAAATAAGTCGTCACACCCGTACATTTTGGATATATATGTTGGACATTTTTCAGGATCAAGTTGTAGATAAAATCCCCTTGTATAAGTAATACACCGTAAACAAAACTGCAAATAATACCAGACAAATAATTTTTCAGGCAAAATTTTTTAAACGATATTTATGATTTTAATTTTGAAAGAGTCGCTTTAACTGTAAAAATAAAACAAAAAACAGACGCGGTATTCCACGCCTTTCCCCCTCGTTATCCAATATGCACACGCTTTCATCTCGTTTATCATCAACTAATCCATAACCAATATCTAGACTCGACGCTCCCCATGCATAAAATACCCAACAAAATATACATCCTCCCTTTACAAGTACTTCTTGGGCGAGTTGGCCTTGCGCCGCTTGTAAACAACGTAGCTACCGACAAGCAGGAACTGGCCTGCCACGATAATCAGGATCAGCCGCCCGTGGCCAGGGTGCCGCAGCGTCTCTGCCAGCCGCTCGTGGTGACCCTCGAGGTGGCCCGCCACGTGATGCCGCATCGACGTCTCCGCGCTCGCCACCGTCTGCCGCAGCTCGCTGTGCAGCGTCTTCATGTCGCGCTCCATCTGCTCGAGCTTGTCCTCGATCATGTCGAGTCGGTCCAGCTTTGTGAGCAAACCCTTGAGCTGGCCCAGCTGGATCGACACCTCCTCGTGCCGCTTCTCGCCGACCTGGTCGGAGGTTGCGACTTGCCGGAAGATGGTGGAGAGGTGGTGGTTGACGCTCTGCAGACGGTTGTGCAGGTCGGCAAACTGCGCCTTGGAGCTCGTGATGGAGCTGGCATCGGCGTCGGGGATGTTGTCCTTGGCGTACGCACGCGCCTCGGGCGTGTCCTCGACCATGCCGGCACGAGTGATGCGCACGGGCGCGTGGCCCTCGCCGCCGGCCACGGGCTTCTGCTGGCCGTGTACATCGTGGAATTCGTGCTCCTGGTGCCCATGGCCGCCCTCGTGTCCGTGGCCATCCTCCTTGTAGGCGTAGTCGCTGTTATCGTGCATCACCACAAGCTTGAAAATCTCGGCCGAATCCGGCACGTCCGCTGACGCCGCCGTCACACCAAACCGGTAGCCCGTCGGGATCACCACGTCCTCGCTGGAGAAACACAGGTGGCCGTCCAGCTCGACACTGAACAGCCGGTCCGTCTGCTGGATCTTGACCTGTGCCGGGCGGCCCAGGTTCCGGAACGGGTAGTCGCAGTGCGCAAACGCCAGGCTATCGATGCCCGTCAACGACTTGTACTCCTTGGTGCCGTCGTTCAGGTAGCCCCGCAGCGAGCCGCCGCCGCGCGCGCCGGAGGCGTCCAAGACCAAAACAAGACCCTCAAACTTGCCCACCGTGTACACGCTGCTTGTGCCCACGTTGGTGGGGCCATCCTTGACCAGCCAAATGTTGAGGTTGCCGCCGCCGCGCTCGGGCCCGCTGACACGGAAGTCCACATCCGCCAGCCACCGGGCGTAGTCCAGTGTGCGCTCCGCCCAGACGGCGCCGCGCTGGCCGCCCGGAGCCGGTGCGGCCGGCGTCAGGATAACCTTGTTGGAAAGGATTTCGGGTTGGTAGGGTGTGCCCTGGAGTTCAAAGTGGGGGATCGTGCGCGAGTGTTCTGGTGCTATTCTGGGGGGGATGTTAGCTGCTCGTCCTTTTGTCGTTTTCGTCCGGACACCCTCCTACCTGTTGGTGTAGCCAAAACTGAGCTCGCTCACGAGAAACTGGGCATGTGCACCAGCCAGGAGACTCCAGCTCCACGCCAGCGAGGCCGACGAGATCCGCATTGTGTCGTTTGTGTGATGTGGTGATGTTGTCAAGACCGTACTGGGCTCTGTCAAGAATCCAAGTGTTCGTTCTGCAGACAAAGTCTCCAAGAAGTTCAAGAGGCTCTGCTGTCGTGCGTCCCCGAACGGCTAAAGACACAAGACCGTTCGCCCAAGTGAGATTTCCCCTCTCACAACCTTGAGGACAGCTTGCAGGTGCGGCAAGTAAGCAGCAAGTAATATACAGAAAATCCCAAAAAGTCTGGCAAGAACACCCAAAAACCAAAAAGCTCAAGCTGTCTTCTTTGATCGGAGATCCGGCTGAATTGCGTCGTCGTCCCGATTGGTGCTCCGTTAAATTCGATAATAAAGGCCGTTAAGACTGCGCTTGTCGCGTTTCCTGCCGCGGATGCTTGATGTATTATGCAGTTTAACGTTGTCGTAGACAGTGGAAGAATAGTAAATGCTGTCGTCAACGTCGTCGAGATGTCGCGTGCAGTCGAGTCGGGTTGACAGTTGACAGTTTGCAAAAGCACAATCTGGAGCTTAAAGATACGAAGCTTAATTTCCCCTGGTAGGCGGGCGGGTAGAGTCAAGAACTGGGCTGCCAAATGGCAAGTGCGATGCGCCATAGCATTTGTCCAGTCTTCTGGAAACCAGGGGTTGCCGGGGCCTGCCCGCTGGTTTGGGGGCGTTTTAGCGCCACATACTTGAGACATTCGAGGCACTGTCCGTCCCCCCAGTTCCAGTGGCTACAGGCGGAAAGGCGTTTCCAGATGAAAAGAGACAAAGGGGGAAAAAGCTCCTGCATAGTCCGAGCTTCGACTTCGATGCACGGGGGCATAACAAACACCAAATTTGATTTGCAAACCAATTGGTTTTATGGCAGTTCTCCTTATTTTCTCGTCATTTTTAAAGCTATTTCTGACGATAAAACTCTATCCAAAGAGCCATTTGCTGGCCTATCCATAGCTGGCAATAGCTCCTTCCTTCTCAAGCCGCGTGGGCCCGTCGCGTCATACTCTTGCCCATTTCCCCTGTGTTGCGGGGATCGCCCACTGTGGCTGCGGTTTGTGTGACGCGATAGGGGACGCGATAAAGCCAAACCACTCCCACAGTGCTGGCGTGCAGCTGGTACTACGCGATCGGTTATCCGGATTTTAGCGCTAAGCTTTTTTGGACAGCTCCAGAAAGCCACCTCAACGCAAAATTGCTGCTTAACTCAATTGCATTACCTTTCGCCTAAGCCCATCCACGCCTCTTCAAGATCACGACTTGGCGAGCGGTCCAGCAATGTTGCCATGGCGGTAGAAGCTTACCCATCAATTGCGCAGTGCGCGCTTGTCGCTGCGGCGTTCAAGATTCTCTTGTTCCCAGCATAGTGAGTCCCCTCGGATAGCGCGATTCAAAACACCTCCTTTATCTTGTGCCCCTTCTAACAACAACAGCAAATCCACCGACTTTGAAGTCCATCGCAACTGGCTCGCCATCACCAACAGCCTGCCGCTCTGGGAATGGTACTACGAACACACGTCAGAATGGACCCTCGACTACCCGCCCTTCTTTGCCTACTTTGAGTGGATCATGTCCCAGGTTGCCGCCCTCATCGACCCGGCCATGCTTCGCGTCCGCAACCTCAACTATTCGAGCTGGGAGACGGTCTACTTCCAGCGCTCGTCGGTTATCGTGACAGAAATTTTCTTGGTCTACGCGCTGCAAAAGTTTGTCGACTCGTGCCACGGCCCCAGCAAACGCGCCGCCCAGGCCGTCGCCATTTCGATTATCCTGTCGCCCGGTCTGCTCATCATCGACCACATCCACTTCCAATACAATGGGTTTTTGTACGGCATCCTGGTCTACTCGCTTGTTCTGGCCAAGAAGAAGCAGACGCTGCTCGGCAGCGGCCTTGTTTTTGCCGCGCTGCTGTGCATGAAGCATATTTACGCGTACCTGGCGCCCGCGTACATTGTCTTCTTGCTGCGCGCCTACTGCCTGTCGCCCAAGTCCATCTTCCGCATCCAGTGGCTCAACTGTGTCAAGCTGGCCAGCGGCATTGGCGCGATTTTGGGCGTGGCCTTTGGTCCGTTTGCCATTAAGAACCAGATCCCTCAGATCCTGAGCCGCCTGTTCCCCTTTTCGCGCGGTCTCTGCCACGCCTACTGGGCACCCAATGTCTGGGCCATGTACTCCTTTGTCGACCGTGTCCTCATTTATGGTAAGCAAAATCAAGTGCATTTCCCACCAATTTAGCTCTCCTTGCTAACGATACAGTTGCTCCCCGCGTTGGATGGCATGTCAAGACAGAGGCATTGACGAGCGTCACGCGTGGTCTCGTTGGAGACACTGCGTTTGCTGTTCTGCCTGACGTCAGCCCTCGCACGTGCTTCATCCTCACTATTGTCTTCCAGGCACTGCCACTGCTGCAGCTCTTCACGTCGCCAACCTGGGACAACTTTATCGGCGCCGTTACGCTCTGCGGCTACGCCTCGTTCCTCTTTGGCTGGCACGTCCACGAAAAGGCTGTGCTCCTTGTGATTATCCCCTTCAGCCTGCTCGCCCTTAAGAACCGCCGCTACCTCAGCGCGTTTCGCCCGCTCGCTGTCGCCGGCCACGTCTCGCTCTTCCCGCTGCTGTTCACGCCGGCCGAATTCCCCATCAAGACGGTCTACACCATCTTCTGGCTCGTGCTCTTCCTACTGGCCTTTGACCGCCTGGCGCCCGCCTCGACGCGCGCTCGCTTCTTCCTCTTTGACCGTTTCAGCACGCTCTACATTGCCGTCAGCATCCCGCTCATTGTCTACTGCTCGCTGCTGCACCAGTTTGTGTTTGGTGCGCGGTACGAGTTCCTGCCCCTCATGTTTACCAGCTCCTACTCTGCCATTGGCGTTGTCGGCAGCTGGGTCAGTTTCCTGGTCGTCTACTTTACCTCGTAAGGAGACCAGAGATCATATTTTTCATATGTCATATCATATAAAAAAAATCATAAAAAACAAATAGATTACAAGATTGTAAAATCATTTGGCTCAATTTAGAAAACACAAAATCATATATATGTAGTCATCGAGGTCGGCAAGGCTGTCAGTGCATTCTCGGCCTTGTAAACGCGTCCAGCTCAAAAAACTTGATGGATGGTGCTGCCAGCGGTCTCACAGTGCCAAACGTAGCAAACGATGCCGAACTGGGCCGGGTCGGGCGAGTGTCGGGACTGCAGTGTGCTGGTGGGCGCTCCTCCCTGTTGAGGAGGGCCCTGTGGTGCCGGCAAAACTAGAGGTGAGGTTGATGTTGTGGTCCTTGCACGTGACCAAGCTAGCCATATTGGGGCAATTTATGGGTCCGCGCTGACTTGTCAATGGTTCCCTTCTTTCCCTTTTGGTCATTTTGGGTCCTTGTCTGGAACAACGTCCAGCACCGCTGCACACCACAGAGACATCACACCCGCCAATCGCCTGCAGAATGCAAGGCTGAACGTGGTTGGTAAGTACTCTCCACACCATTTTTGGTGAGAGATACCTCCACGCCCGGGGCACTCGGGTCGCTCCCCTCCTTTCTTTTTTTCGCACCAAAAATTGGCCTCCCCCGATCATCCTTAGACCAAGGTCTTACTTATTGTTAGGCCCACGACTGCCGCGTTCAAGAGGCAATCGCGCCCACTTTTCGAGGACAAGGAAAACAAACCCGTGAAAGAGGCAAAAGAAGCACAAATCTATGGATGCATCGGATCAAACAGCTTGTGGATGTATCATAAATATTGGAAAGTATCAATCTGTCCGGTTTGCGATATCAATATAAGACCGACAGGTGAGGCTCGGCGCAGCCCCGACCTCGAGATATTGACTCCTAGATATTGAGCTGCATTGGCAAATCGGGCGCGATAATTTGCTATATAGCTATTTATTCGGGTATCTGAATGAATGGGCTTCCCAGTAAAATAATTCTCATAAGTTTTGGGCAACGTCAGGTTGAGAAAGAAGATGTCAAAATCGGTGCATTTCATGTGTCTCGACGTGTTTTTGGTTCTGATCGCTTGTTTTCGGCTACCCGAGATGAAATCTTGAGCTAGATTTTTCAACACAGACTACAGTACAGATTTGCGATTAAAAATCTCCAAATATGTATTCAGAGTGTAGCTCTTCTTCTGAAGATTCTAACGAGTACAAAAATGTCTTTTTTGAAGATTGTCGCGGTGCTAAAATACCAATCTAACGACATGGCGTCGACAGTAGGTTGTCGCGACCCCTGTTCAAGGTGGGATTTACATGCACATATCAAGGCTGAACTACGGTTAGGACCCATTGCCCGTTATATAAATTTTGTGTTGCAAATACACCTCTCTCATGTTGTTCTCTCGATGCAGACGAGTTTGTAGAGTGGCGGATGTTTGGAGTATGCTTGTCGTGGCCGGGTCCCGTCAGAAAAGAAACAAGGAGGAGGAGGAGGGAATACACCGTTGGGGAGGAGGACGAAGCGGGAGAGACTAGATGGTGGGGACCCACACCGCGGGAACGGTACCTGGCGCGTTGGTCAGTCTTTTTTGCCCTGCTGCTGCCAAAAATTCCCAAAATTCCAAAATTAACTGGCAATGCTCCTGCCGCTTTCTTTTCTTTTTTGTCTGCATCCTTGGACTTGATGCGATCGTGTCGTCTGTTCTTGCCTTTTGAATTTCTTCGATCTTGTCTCTTGCCTTCCTCCTTCCTTGTCTTGGCGGCGCGCGAAAGGGGCTTTTTCTACACCCGCTCTTGCCAAAACTAGTGTTGTCGTGGGTTGTACCCTCGTCGTGTCGCTCGTCCTCCTCCTTCCTTGACCACGTCCGCCGTCGCCGCCAACCCGCTCGCTCGCCTTTTAGTCTCATAATTTTTTTCCTTTTCCTCTCTCACCTGCACCTTCCCCCTGTCCCACTTTCGCCTCCGTCCTCGTCTTTCTTCGGCTTCTTCCACGTTCGCTCCTTCCTTTATTCCCTCCTTCATAATTTTTCCTTCACCCCTTCACCTTCCTCCCACGTCATCAACCACGACACGATTTCTTCCATCTCTTCACCGCATCGTGGACAGCATTTCTTACTCGGCGCATACTCTGTCAATATCTCTAGCCTTTTTGTTCTGAACCTGTTTTCGAGAAACAGCCACCCCTGCGCGCCCCAGCTCCTTCCTCCATCGCGGCCTCCACTCTTTCTACCCGCCTCAACACGCACCAAACTCAGCACCACAACAAATCGCCAACGACGCGACAGAAAAAGCTTCAAACTTCTCGCGACGTTCAGTCATCCGCGCCCGCGTCCCAACGCTTCTTTTCATCCAATATCAGAAGGCCAACTGACGGCCTGCCCTCTGCTGTCTTTTATATGCGCGTCTGCCCTACGCGCATTCTCGTGTAAGTCGCCAGATCGGCCCGCAAAACGTGACCTCCTTCTTCACCTCAAACCTCTCCATTCCCCAACCTCACCTTGCCCTCCCCTCTCCTCACATTGTCTGCATCCTGTCTTCAGTCTCTTCTGTCATCGTATCTTGTTTTCACACACTTTTCATCGCGTCCACGTTGTTGTGGTGGTGCTCTCTTCGCTTCTTTGATTTCCGGGGACCCGAAGGCGTGTCCTCTTCTAAGCGCTTGTTTTTGGCCTTACTCTGCCTCCTCCTCCTTCTCCTTCTCTCAGCTCCAACCATCCTCACTCCCACTTCTTTCAATCCCGTCCTCCCCACCCCAGCCACGACACCAACAACCCTCTCGTCGCCAAACAAACTCTTGCCCAAATTTCACAACCTCCACAATAGCACAATAGCACAAAAGCAACAACCAACATCCTCTGGTCGTGGCTAAGCTATATCACAATGCCGCACCTCCACACACGCACACTACTGCACGCGAAAATATATATCATGCCCTCTGCGCCTGCTTTTTGCCTCTCCCCCAAATCCGCCAAAAAGCCACTTGCCTCGACCATCCCGAAAATTGTAACCTCTTTCCCCTACAAACTTCAAAACGCGCCAGCCGCAGCCCCCGGACCACTTCCACCCACATGCACAACTGCAGTTCTTCTTTCCTTGTTTTATTCTTTTCATATATAGTCCAATCGAGGCGCCTCACCTCTCAACACGCTTCGAACCCGATCTAACTTTATATCAAGACAGCATAACAGGAATATCTAGGCTGTCCGTTGCTTTTTGTGCATAAAGTAGCCCTGGCGTAACCGTCACTCCTTTCAACATGGTATGTTCCCTTTTCTCTGCTAGCTGGCACATGGCACCTCCTTTACTTACACGTCGCCTTAGGTGCTTTTCAAGCGGAAGCCGGTGCAGCTCCGGCCCCCGCCAGAAAACCTACGTGACAACGATGAGGTATGTTGGCTCACTTTGTTCATTTTCGTCGTGCGGCTCGCTCCCGGACGTATCCCGCAGCTTGATTAACCCGTGATACAGGTGTGGTACATCAAAGACACAGGCGAAGTCTTCGACTCATATGACGCCTACCTTGCAAGGTATGTCTCGTGAACTGACACTATATTGACCATGTCTTGATGTCCCATGCTAACTAAAGCCAAGGATGGATTTCTACAAGCAGGTGCGAACCTCCGGCTATCATATATAGGAACAGTGCTGTAAGAGAGAAAGACGAAGAACTAACACGTGACACCTCAACCCAGCGCAAATTCAACTGCCAGATCACAGGCCACTCTAACCTGAACTTCTTCGAGGCCATCGAGAGCGAGGTTTGTCCCCATCACCCCTGCATTTTCAATACTTGGCTACATGGCTGTCGTCGCTCTGGGAGCGAGTGCATACTAACATGCCGATATCATAGCGAGCCGGTGCCGCCGAAGTCGACCAAGCTTTCCCCGAGGCCCTCAAGGGCCCCATCTTGCGCCGCGTCCAGTTCCAGACCGTTTCCCGAATCGACGCATTAGTCGACCAGATCTACGACGAGTTCAAGAACGACTATCACCCCGGCGAAGCCGTCACAGTCATTATGTCTGACTCTGAACGCCGGCACGGTATTGTGCGCGACAAGACCCGTTACGGCAGCAAAGTACTTCCCGACGGCACACTCACGCCCCCATACACGCGCTATATCGTCGGCCTCGATGGCACGCGCGGCGACGAAGCCGTTCTCGAGGAGTCCAACATCTACCGCGACCGCAAAGTCTTCACCAAGATTGTCCTGCGCTCATTCATCAAAAAGACCGTAGCACGAGAGGCGTGGAATGGCGCCCCCTGGCTGGTGAAGAGCGATGTCGCGGAACAGTACCACATCGATACGCGCGTGCCCTCCAATCTTCTTTATAACACGAAGATCATGGAGAGAAAGCAGCTCCAGGCGCAAAAGAGACAGTCACAGAACCACAACGATTTCAGCACCCTCCTCAACAGCGGTCCTAGCAGTCCCGAAGCTGGCGGCGGCGGCCTTCGTTTGCCCGACCTGAAACCGCCCAAGAGCCACAAGGCAAAGCACATCCAGCTTGCCCAGCAACAGCGCCAGCAGCAGCAGGGCCATGAGAAGAAGATCAATGGTTCGTCGAAATCCCGGCACTCTGGTTTTGCCCATCATCCTGAACCCGGCCAATTCCAATACCTGCCTCTGCCGAACAATCCTTTCCAATTTTCTTTGTCAATGCGGAACCAGACCCTCACACCCCCAGGTCACCACATGCCACAAGCGCCCGCACAGCCTCCGCCGCCACCGCCCCCAAGGTACCCGATCGAAGACCTCCAGCTCGAGCCAAGCAAGTCGACGCGCCCTGCCCTCCGTTTCCTCTGCAGCGATGCCCCCGTCGAGGCCGACCAGCCAGGTCAGAAGAAGCGTCTACCCGTCTCCGAAAAGATTTTGATGAAGTCGGTCGGGCCTCTGCTGGAAACGTGGGACACACTCAACGTGTACTGCGAGATCTTCAAGCTCGATTCGTTTACCTTTGATGATTTCATCGAGGCCCTCCTTTCCGCGTCCGACGACGAGCCCATCCAGCTCTTTGACGAAATTCACTGCTCTGTCCTCAAGACGCTCGTCCAGTCCGAAGCCGACGGCGGCGCTGTCCAGATCCACCTTCCCGATATTGACGGAGAGGATGACGAAGACGAGGAGGAAGACGAGGACGAAGACGAGGAAGAGGAAGAAGAGCCCGAGCCGGAACCCCAGCCACGAGCCACTAGGGCCACTCGCAGCAGCCTCGCCAAGGTCGAGGCCGAACGACTCGCTGCCGAAGCAGCCGCCGCAGAAAAGGAGGCGGAAGAGGAGGAAGCTGCGGCTGTCCACAACGCTGAAGAGGCCCTCGAAGACTACGACTGGATCGACGAGCTGCGCAAGCGAAACTTCAAGGACGGCGGCTGGCAGCTCATGCTGGTCGGCCTTTTGTACCAGTTGTCCAAAGATGACCGCCGCCACGCCGTTTGCGAGGACCTTCTTGCTCAGATTGTGCCGCCCGATGTTGAGGCGACTAAGGAGACCGTGCAGGAGCACTACTCCGCGCTCGACATCAACTACCGCGTCCAAGTGCTCCAGATCATCTGCATGCTCACCATGGAGACCAAGGCTGTGCGCGGCTACATGGAGGACTGCAGCGAGCAGATGACCAAGTACCGCAAGGAGAAGATTGAGTGGCAGCGGTCGCGCAAGCAGGCCGTTGAGGATCTCAAGGTGCTCAACGACCAGCGCAAGATTCTGCTCCCGGACAACATGCCGCCTTCACCGCCCCAGGAGCCAACAAAGGTCGATGGCGATGTCAAGATGAGCGATGTCGAGGATCTGTCGCATGCCGGCGATGGTGATGAGGATTCCGACGACTCAGGTGCTCCTCCTGTTAACGCCCGCGGACGGAGCCTGCGCAGAGCCGATGACCGCGCCGCCGAGCGCAAGCGCAAGATCGAAGAAGAGATCGAGCGTAAGAAGGAGGCCGAGGCGGCCGCCAAGATGCCCAAGCAGTCCAAGCAGTTCATCAAGCTCCTCCGTGACATAGAGAAGAAGGAGGAAGAGATCAAGGAGTGCGAGGACGAGATTGCCACTCTCGACAACGACCTGCGCGAAGCCGACTGCCCGCGCACACGCGTACTGGGCAAGGATCGGTTCTGGAACCGGTACTACTGGTTCGAGCGCAACGGCATGCCGTACGCGGGCCTGCCCACCAGTTCGACGGCCGAGGCCGAGTACGCCAACGGCTGTATTTGGGTGCAAGGCCCCGACGAGCTGGAGCGCGAGGGCTATATTGACATGGCGGTCGAGCACCAGAACGAGTACAAGGCCAAATTCAACATGACGGTGCCCGAGCGCAAGAAGCGCGAAGAGGGCGCGACGAGCATCTTTAGCGCGACGCAGTGGGGCTACTTCTCGGAACCCAAGGAGCTCGACGACCTGATCAGCTGGCTGGACCCGCGCGGCTTCAACGAAATGAAACTCCGCAAAGAGCTGGTTTCATTCCGCGGCAAGATCGTGACGCACATGCAGAACCGCAAAAAGTACCTGGACCTGCCCGACGAAGAGGAGGCTGCGGCCGCTGCCGACACGGAGAAGGAGGAGAAGGAAGCCAAGGAAAAGGAAGAAAAAGAAAAGGAGGAGAGGGAAAAGGCCGAAGAGGCTGCTAACGGCACCTCGAAGCGCAAGAGCACCCGCACGCGTGCCGCGCCCACGCCTATACCCACCGTCGAATCGGCACCGACGATCCTGCGCTGCACGGCCTGGACCAACGGCATGGCCCTCGAAGACCTGGGCCACCTCCACAGCGAGCCGCCGCCGCCGCCCCGGTCGCGCAAGCAGACCCGGAAGAAAGAGCCAGAGCCGGAAGAGGAGCCACCGCGCAAGAAGACACGCCAAGGCACGCGTCGTTGAGTGCGTTCTTGATCTGCTCTTCTTATTCTACATTTACTGTCTTTTCTTCCTTTCTGCCGACCTTTTTTGTATTTTCTGTCTTAATTTCTATACCCTGGAAAAACACATGGGAGGGGCAAACATGCATTCAAGCATTATAAGGAGGTGTTTTTTTTATTTTATTTATGTATTGTCTGGTTCACTAGCTGGTTGGGTTGGGTTGGTTTGTTTTAAAGTTCTGTTACCAATTTTCCGATTTTGTTTGTTTGTATTCTTTTTGGTATCGTCTTCCAACCGAAAAGAGGCGCAGGAAAGGCCACAAAAACACTGCGTATGTTTTACAGCGGGAACCAACATCATTAGCGGGCGGCCGGGAGCATCTGCAGTCTTTTTTGTTCTGCTTCTTTCATTTTGGTTCATTTTCTTCTGTTATCAAAAGCCAAGAAACCATAGACTAGGGGAGAAGCGTGTACATACAAATGTCAATATTGAAAACCAAAACCACAAGGGCCATCCATATTCTATGAGACAATATGGACCTGCCCAGAGTATCGTTACATGCATGTGAAGTAGGTGAGGAGAGGCTCCAGGCTGCCGCGAACAGACTCGCAGAGATGAATACAGTTTCACAAGATGAGGAGGGCCATTGCGCCGTGTGGTGTCTTTTCTCTTCCTCAATTCAATTATCTCTTCTATTTTATTACTGTATCCGACACCGGCCTACGCTCAGCCCGCCCAGTCCTTTTGGGGTAATGCAAATAGCCCATCAAAACGTTGTATCACAATATCTTCAGAGAGGCAGAGAGACAGGGATTACCACGAGGCAGCACAAAGAAAATGGCACAACAACGAAAAAAGGCGACCAATGCCAAAGCACCACGCAAGAGCGTTTGCCGCGTTTACACGACCCCGGGGAATAGTGGAAGGAGCAAAAGGAGCCAAAAATGGAGTAAAGAAACAGGTACCTCTGCATTTAGACTTTGTCTTGTTGTGCCCTCTGTGCATGTGTAATGGCAGAGGTGACGTTGTGTTCGTTGCCCTAGGCATTGTACAGAAGTCGCTACACACGATTGAAAGCAGCAACAAGGGCACGAACAGGCAGAGCCTCAGAGCCTCAGAGAAAAGGAGAAGATCGATCGATGCCCACCGAAATAGGGCATCCCACTATTTTGTCTACTGCTCAACGAACTGTGCCTGCCCTCTCCCTTTCGGCCCTACCCAAGAAATCCAAAAAGACAGGCGCCCTGCACCTAGCCGACGAACTGGTTCCTCACACCCAAAGGTGAGGGTTGAAAGGTAGATATCCCATGGGCCCAAACCAAAGGGGCAAATCAACGGGTAATAACGTGGCATCAAGCAAGTTCCTGTATTTATATAGAAAACCGAAGGCGCTCTGGCCATCGAAACCAGCCCCAACCTCAAACCACACATTTTTCATACACGCATACCGCACGTAAACAAGACCTGCATAGCCCGCCCCTTTTATTTATGTTCTATCTGGCACGAAGAGTAGAAAATGTTTATCCAGGTACCATGCATGGAAAGATGCATAGCCATGATACATGATACTGCCGGCCAACAAAAAATCAAATTAAAAAAATGAAGGGGCATAGCCGTATTCAGTTCGTCTCCCAAAGCACCATTTTGGTTTCTGTGAAGCCACACATCTTCACCTTGCTCTCCATTGCTGTTGCACTTGCTTCACCTTCTGCCCGGTCTGGCCATCAGGCGACAGCAGAGAAAAGTGTACCGAGAAAATCATAGGTTGGTTGGGCACAGCCTCATAGGAGCATCCAGTGCTTTTGCTTTCCCATGCCTTGTTTCTTTGTGCTATTTGAATTATGTCCGGTTGTTTGCCTCTCGCCTGTTTGCATCTTGCGACAAGTCATGATATAAGGGGCATCGTGCCCAGATGTAAAGCGTTTACCTGTGCGTCCGTCTCCTTTTGATTTTCATTCCTGTCCATTCCTGTCCCCGTCTATATCCCTGAGTCCTAGCCTGCTTCGTCAATTTTGTCCTTCTTCCTCTTTCCCATATTCCCTCAACATATTCCCATCTCCGTTCCATTCCTTGTATACACTTATCACCATACTCCTATCGTCTTCCCCTTGATATATATCACCATATACTATTATCACGGCGCTTGTGCCAAACCCATCAAAGCCATACCTTTATTTTATATTTTCCTGGTATTCAAAATTACATCTTTCCTGAAATTTGACCATTTCCAGTCTGAGAAGAAAAGAAAGGAGAAGAAAGGAGAAGGAAACTAGTGACAAGCGCAAGACCACCAGAGTGGGAAAGATCTCAAGGTCACATCGGCGGTAGGACAAGCAAAAGGAACCAAACGAGGTAGAGTCTTGTGTGCTCGACATCCACCCCCTCTTTTATTTCTTTACCCCTTCCCCTTATTTTATATCTGCATATCCGCATCGTGCCATCACGATCCCCTCACTCCCTCTTCAACATCTCCCACAAACAGGTGACCTTGTCAGACCTGTGACAAGGTGCTTTCTTCCCATCTACCTCACGCTTCTACGTGGGCAAGATAATATATCGGACGACAATAAGCCCTGCCCCTTTCTTTTGTTTTCTTTTGCCCTTTCTTTTCATATATCGCCATCATGAACACCAACTGTGGCCCACGCAGCAGCATCAATCTCCATTATCGACATCCACACCACCCAAGCATCAATCAAAGTACCAGTATCAACAACAGCTCCCGCCAGAGCTCTCTCCAAAATCAAAATCAAAGACAACAGCACCTACCAGTCAGCCGGAGGCAGGACCCCCGCTCCCACGCGAGATACGTGGCCATGACAGGTTCGGATGAAAGTGCCAGCACCGGTGCCGGCCTCCCGATTTCGGCAGGCACGGCAACGGTGGTGACGACGACTAACACGGCGAGGATAGCGAGGTCGGCGACATGTCGGACGATGACGAGGCCGACGGGCCCAGTGCCTTGTCAGCCTTTCGGGAGTGAGGGAATAAATAGCGGACAGCCAAGCCAGCAAGACTCTCCCCAAACCTCTTCCCAAACAACGCCTTCGACCTCTCAGACAGCGCCGTCAGTCCAGCATTACCATTGTCATTACGGCGCCAACGGGCATCGATTTGCTGTGCCGACTCCGTGCGAAACTCCAAACACCGGCACCTCGCCCACAAATATCCGCGTCGGGCCTCCCCCGTCACCTTCTTTTCAGCTCCACAGCCCCGTGCGAGGCAGAGACTACCTTCCACCCAACCACAACAACCTTTCTCACTCTCTCCTCGGCCGCACTCTTTCTGACAACATTGTCAACATCAACAAAACAAGCCCCTTTTCCTCTTCTTCTACTGCCGCCTGCCCGCAGAACTTTGTTCCCGCCCGAGCCAACTACAACAACAACAACCTGTTCAACGCTTGGCTCGAGGACCCGGTCACAACTACCGTCAACATGTCGTCGTCGACTCGCTGCGCTTCTCCTGACACGCCGTCGTCGGTGCCAACCCTTTCTTCGTCACCCGGTGATAGTGCGACTACCAGCACCGCGGCTCCAGAGATGCTGGACCAAAACACCAAGACAACTTCAACTTCCGTCGCTGCCAACAACAAAACGAAACCCTTGACTTGTCACACGTCGTCTCGGTCCAGCTTGGAAGCAAACCCTGGCAGAAAAAGCGACCAGGACCAGCACTCCGTCCTCGTCTGTGAAATGATTCCAGAACCCGGCCCCGCAGAGGTTGTTTCCTGCACTACCTCCAGTCCTAGTTCCAGTCCTACTTCCAGTCCCGGCCGCTCGGCATTCCACGGCGTCCCATCTCCATTCCATTTCCCCTTGGCACGGAGAAGCAGTGCGGCAAGCAACACCAACAGTGGTAACAGCGCCGGTTCCAGCTCATCTCAGTCACTCCAGGCCCCGACGCAGCCTTTCCAGTCAGCGCAGACGACCCAGCCGGCACAACAGGCACAACAGGCACAACAGGCCTCTGTTCAACACCTTCAACACCTTCAACACCCTGCCGCTGCCGCTGCTGATACCGATACCGCCTGCTTCGGATATTGCCTAGACCGCGGGAATGGCCTCTTCACACGCCTGATCCCGGCGGACTTGCTGCCTCCGACCGCCGGGTTTGTGCCGTTGACAAGCGACTCGCGCGGCTTGATTGTCTTGCCCGACCCTTCAACCCAGACAGCAGGTCTTGTCAGCTCCCGTCTCAGCTCCCGTCCAGGCCAGGTAGGTCACCCTTGCAAGCATCCTCAACTTTTGAGTTCATTCGTTCATGAGTTCATGCACTGACTTTCTTTAGAGCTTCGGCCAGTACCCTCCAGCGTCTCAGCATGAGCTAGCCGCTCCTCGCCCCGTCCCCATTGTCGGCAATCCCAATGCCAAGAAACACAAGGTGTACTGTGACAAATGGGTCCACGAGGGGATTTGCGCCTTCACCCAGCAGGGCTGCAAATTCAAACACGAGATGCCCCATGACCGGGCTATCCAGCGCTCCCTCGGACTCTTCCATGGGTATCCTTCGTGGTACAAGAAGATCCAGGCGCACGAGCAGCATCAGCATCAGCACCAGCACCAGCACCAGATGCAGCAGCAAGCTCTAGAGTCAGGCCCCATCCAACTTGGCCTACCAGCGCCCGCTGGGTTCAGCCCGAGTGTCCAGGCAGCCAACTTTGCGGCGACCTCGGCGACCTCGGCCCCCTCCGGCATCCACTCCGGCTTCCAGTCCGGCTTCTCTCCAGTCAGCGTGCCCACAGCACTTCCAGCGCAAACCTCCGCCTACCAACAATTCGCACCCCTCTCCAGTGCGCCGCTTAGCCGACTGCGGGCAGCAAGCGGTTCAGGTTCAAATTTAAACACAAACACTGGTACCGGCACTAGCTCTGGTATTGACAGCCACTGGCGGTCTGCCGCCCTCAATGCGGCCTCCTGGCGAGCGCAGCCAACGCCAACTGCAACAACCAATACAGATACAGGCGGTGCCACTGAAACCGCTTCTGTCGCTGTCGACCACCACTTTGCGGACAGCTTTGCACAAACGCTGACAATGGACGAGGACATCTCCCATACATACCCGGCAGCAGCTGGCACGACCGGCAACAGCGGTGCCACAGCCTTTAGCAGCTTCGGCTTCGGCTTCGGCTTCGGCCCCGGCTTCGGCCTCGGTCAGTCTGGCCATGGGTCTTTGACTGATTCCGGCAGCCGCATCCGCAGCCGCAGCGTCAGCGTCAACACGTTTGGTCCCATTGGCCCGCCCCCTTCAGCTGCCACGTCCAACTTTGCTCCTTCGGGGGTCCCTCCCTCAACGGCATCCCCATCAACCTTCTCATATCGAGCATCGCCTGCACTAGCACAAGTATTTAGCCACCGGGGACGCGGCAGTAACTGGCCTGAGGACGAGGGCGGTCACCTCGAACCAGAGTATTAGAGAATTAGAGGGAGCGAGAACAGTAAATGTTCGACTGCTGAGTTTGTTTTGTTTTGTGTTGTTTTCTTGTCGATTCTTGCCCCTCGAACTGTTTCCATTGGGCGTTTTTCTTTTATGGCGCACTATTCTGTCGTTGAAAGCTGAAAGCCAGCAAGGACGACAGATATGAGAGCGTGTAGTAGAGGCTTGCTGGTTGAGCCGTCGCGCAGCTTTTGTTTTGATGTTTGATTTTGTTTTGCTCTGGTGGCGTTTTTGTATTCGATGGTTTCGTTTTTTTTTTCTTTTTTGGTCCGTTTTGGTTGGCGTTTATTTTATCATTAGTATGGGTATTATCCTAGATTAGTTTCAAGATAAAGAGAAAGAAATGACAAGATTGTTGTTGAAGTTGAGAACTGTGATTGTGAATTGTTTGTTTACTGTATCTGTATGTCTGTATGTATGCTACAGGGGCTAAGTCCGACGTTTAGGTGTGTGGCGGTGCTCTTCAGCCACAGTTGATAAGATGGCGGGGCAGTCCCCCAGTGCCATCCAGAACCTCCAGCTTGACAAGCACCGCACCAAAAGCGACGGTAGCAGCTGCCTGCTATCACCAGCATTGTGCTTTGTTTCTATTTCCTGCGTTGTAATTTAAAGCTGTGCACACTCGTACAACAATTGCAACCACCTTTCCCTCGACAAACTCCTCCCACTCCGACAACATCAATCCGACATCTCCCCCGTCGTACTCTCTGAAGCACGAGACAAGCTTCGCCCAGCTCTTACTAGCGTCAGCCGCCACCTCTGACATCCTCCGATACAAACAAACAAAAACTCGTGATAATTCGCCAACTCT
Source organism: Sporothrix mexicana (assembly GCA_021396375.1). Classification (NCBI taxonomy): domain Eukaryota; kingdom Fungi; phylum Ascomycota; class Sordariomycetes; order Ophiostomatales; family Ophiostomataceae; genus Sporothrix; species Sporothrix mexicana. Next base: position 27,878 of record WNYC01000076.1, on the reverse strand, counting down.
CACTACTCACGACTCACGACACAACGAAACCCACGCTCCGCACACCCTCCCCTCACAATGGAGCAGGCCGCAGCGACTCTGCTGCGCTTCCCGCCCGAGGGCCACGACCTCGAGTCGCTCTCCGACGAGGACTACGACAAGCAGCTCAAGATCCACGCCGGCCGCATCCAGACCCTCTTTAAAGAAGACGTCGGCATTGTCGCCGCCCACGCCACACAGCTTCTCGACAGCCTGAACCCCGCCATTCACACCTACTCCTACCTCGCCCTCCTCGACACCATAATACCCACCGAGTACAGCCTGTACCCGTCCGTGCAGCCCGTTATTATCAACAAGATCGTCGCCTTCTTGGCCGACTTTGATCCGCGGCAGGCCCGCTACATTGGCTCTGCGTTCACACACGTCTTTACCGCCGTCGGGTCGGGCAAGATTCTACCAGCGCCGCTGGCCGTGGAACTGCTTGCACGCGCGCTCTCGGCCGTCGACCCGTCGGGCCGCATGCTGACGTCGAGCCATCTCGTGCTCGCCAAACTCGCCTACCACACAAACAATGCCGCCGCCGCTTTGCCGGTCCTCAGCAAAGACATTGTCTTTTACCCGGGCATGGCCCAGACGGCGGCATCCTCGATTGGCCGCGAACCGGCAGAGCGCCTGTCGAGCCGCACACTCGCCCCGCCGTCGTACATTTCCAGAGACACCGGTCTCACCCTCCCGCTCAAGAGCTCCCAGGTCCTCGAGTTTGACTACATCTTGGGCTTGCTGCATTTGTCTGTCCGCGCCTGGAAGCCCGCCCACGCCGCCTTCGACCGCGTCGTCTCCTATCCCAACCGCGACAATGGCGTCTCCAAGATCATGGTCGAGGCCGACAAGTTTTGGATCTTGACGGGCCTCTTGCTCAACGGCAACAGCCCAACCACCCCGCCCCAGACAGCCCAGGCTGTCACCCGCGTCTGCAACTCGGTCAACAAGCTGTACACCCAGATCGCCGAGCTGTTCCAGTCGCCCACCGCCGAGGCCCTGCACGTCGAGGTCGCCCTGGCGGAAGAGGTCCTGGCCGCCGACGGCACGCAGTCTCTTGTCGCCGAAGTCGTTGCCGCCCACCCAAAATGGCAGGTCGCCCACCTGCGCCAAGTCTACACACAAATTTCCGTCGCCGCCATCCGCAAGGCCCTGCAACGACCCTCGCCCGCACACGAGGCAGAGGGGCTCGCCCAGTCGTCCTTGGCATCGCCCGACGCGATCGACGACGACGCGGCCGGCATCACCGAGGTCGAGGTTCAGGCTCTCTGCCAGAGCATGATCCAATCGGGCATGATCAAGGCCGCCCTACGGCCAGCAACAGAAACAACACCGGCCTACATCGAGTTCTTGCCCGAGGAGGAAGAGATGACCGAGGCCGAGTTTGCCCAGCGGATTGGGGCCGTCGAGGGCCGTATCCAGGCGCTCAAGCCGCTGCACACGACCACCGAAGAGCATCTGAGCCTGAACCGCGTCTACATCCGGCAGCACGTCCGCGACTTGGCGCGCGAAAAGGACCGCGCCAACAACGAGGACGAAAGCATTCTCGGGTTCGATGCGGAGCCGGACGAAGACCTCATGATGGACGGACCGGATGCAATGCTTTAAGGGGAAGAGGGAAAGAGGAAGGGGGGGCAGGTTGAAGGATAGGAGTAGAGAAAGTAAGGAGGGGGAGAATGGAAAGCCACCGAGTTGCCATTGTATGGAGAAACACTCCCATGATCATGTCCAGCATTGCTATTATTTTTAATTCACGTCATTCTATGCATGCCAATCACGGGAGTCGGAGTACACAGTAGAAGAAAAAGCATGACAAATGACCGTTCTCATTATGAAGCATCAACCACAAAAGGGTACAAGATTTGTAAGGTACATGAACAGTGAACATATGTGTGAGAGAATAACAAAGGAAAGAAGAGGAAAGGAAGGGAAGAAAACAAAATGAAAACAGTTATGAACTCCAGTAAACCCGGCCATCTCGCGACATAATCTTCTTTTTTCTCTTCCATACATCCCCACCATCTACATCTGCAGTTGCTTGATCATCTCCGCCAGCTTGTGGCCCTCGCTCTTGAAATCAATCGGCGTCCCGGCCACAATCTGGTACCGGATCCGCGACGCATCGCCAAATGTGTCCAGCTTCGCCCGCACCCGGAACGAGTACTTGCGGCAGTTGGCCTGCTCAAACGCCTTGGCGAACCCGGGGTCCTCGTCCTGCTGCATACGCGTCAGCTCGTTGGCCGTCGTCCCGCCCATGATCATCTTGCCCACGTCGTCAAAGCACGACAGCCACAGCTGGCCCGTGTGGTCGTTGGCATTCAGCATCATCGTGTACCGGTACAGCGGGGCAGGGTGGTTGGCGTCGCACGCCTCGCACCGCCACGTGCCGTCGCCAACCTCGACCACCTTTTTCTGGCACGGCTTGTCGACGTTGCTGCACGCCGGGTAGGCAAACGTCTCCTGCTTGATGAACACCACCGTCGCCTTGAGTGTAAAGTAGGCCGTGTCGTCCATGCCCAGGTTCTCCTCGCGCACCTGGCTGATCGTCTTGACCACCTCGGTGCGGCCGCCCGCGCCGCCCGCGCCGGCGCCCGTGTTGTGCGACGCAAACTTTTCGCTGCGGCCCGCCGAGTCGTACCAGCCCTTGAGGTGGTGCGCCTCGGTAATATCCGGGTCGACGGCCATCATGCCGGACGACAGGAGCGACAGCGAGCGGCCGCCAAAATCAGAAACCTTGACGCCCCTAAAGGCCACGACCGACTCGGGCTTGGCGTCAAACTCAACGGCCGTCTTGCCCCACACCGTCGTGCGCACGCTGTACCCACTGTCGTCGACGAGTGTGAGCTCGCGCTTCTCAAACGGCTTGCCCGTCGCGCGCGACTGCAGCGTCGATGTGTCGCCAATCTCCTTGAGGATGCCAATCACATCAACGGTGGCATCCTTTTCGACCGACTGCAGCGCGCCCAGGTTGCAGAAGTTGAACCGCAGCTTGGGCAGGTTGCCCGAGTCCTCGGCCTTTTCGACGGCCGTGTCGCGCTCAAACGTGAGCTCGTAGTCGTTGGGCAGGTTGGTGAACTGCTTCTTGGCAATCTGGACGCGGCAGGGGCTGCTGATATAATACACGGACCCCTCCTGGAAGAGCTCGTAGAGCGCGTCGCACTCGGCGTTGAAGCCCGTGGCCTTGATCTCGCCGCTCTCGTCCAGCAGGTTGACACTGAACAGCTTGCCCTCGCCGCTGGCCTTGTGCCATGTGCGGATCGGGGACTTGCTGGTGACGCGGGCCTTGATGGTCCACTTGTGTGAGTAGGGCGACAGACCCTCAATGGGGCAGATGTTGGGGTGGGCAGCATTGCCGCCGCCGCCGCCACCACCGCTGTTGCTGGCGCCGCCGTTGCCGTAGTTGGATACAACAGGCTTTGTCTGTGCAGAAGCGCCCGGCTCCTCCTTCTTGACTCCGTAGAACCCGCTGCCGCCAATCGTCGTGTTGGTCGGCGCCGCCGCAGCCGATGTGCTCGCGTCGTAGACCACCGGCTCGCCAATCCGCTCCGGTGTGCCCAAGGACTCGATGACCTCGAGGTCGAGGAGGATGAGAATACTGCGTACGTTAGTAAACCAGAAATGACAACAATGCAGTGCGAGCGCAGCGAGGGCAAGAACACAAGAACACTAAAACTCACTTCTTCCCCTTGACGGAGTTGGCCTGGTACGACTTGACGCGCACAATGCAGCCGCGCACCAGCTTGCCGTCGTGGACAACGTGGCTCGCCTGCGTCGCCAGCATCGTCTGCACGTAGTGGTCCATGTCGCTCAGGACTACGCGGTACCGCTCACCGCCCTGGCCGCCGGGTTGCTGGTTGCCCAGCGGCTTGACCTGCAAGCATTGGAAGATGGGCACGGGGAACTGTTCCTTGCCCTTTTCGGGGTCGCTGAAGATGACACTGGAGAGAGAGAGAGAGAGTTAGTATGCAGTCGAGGCTTGTATTGGGTCAGGAGAAGGGTAACTCACGAAAAGGCCCCCCGCGAGATCTGCCTTGCCGCTGCGTCGGACATGATGTCGTGTGTGTGGGTGTGTGGATGTGGACGTGAAAGGAAACGATCGGAAGGTTGTCGCCTTGAGGTTTGTCAGAAGACGACGATGTAGGGTTGTGGAAAAGTTAAAGTCGACGTTAAACCGAAGCAATATGCAGACGCAGGTTGTTGCGTCACAAAAAGATGTAGGCGGCAAGTACGAGAAAGTGTTCACCAAATACCGCCGTAATAGTTCACGCAAAACGGCAAGTGCCAGTGTGTTGTGATGGAGCGGCGAAAAACGAGACGAGGGGGGAGGGAGGGAAAACGCGTCGGAGCGCGTCGGGCGCGTTTTTAATGGGGACCAGCTTTAAAGTGGCGGCACCAAAAGGTGGACAAGGCTGTGGCGGGATAGGTTGGGCGTTGTGAGTATTAATGCTCCTTTTGGTGCTATTTTGGCGTGAATTCGACCTGGACTTCAGGCAACCAGCGCCCCTTGTGGCGCGAGCATTATGTAATCGTGTTTAATTGGTACTTTCCAAGTACGACGTACAAGCAACAACATCAACTCTTCACGAAGACAGCAGATGTTTCAACCTCATAAACTAGCATTAGACCATGAACCCTCACCCCCCTCCGCAGGAAGACCTGCCAGACCCTACCCCACTTATTGTCTCGTCTTGTAGGATATCTTGGCCTTTGTAAAATAGTCTCCGATATCCTCTTCGCCCGTGTGGTCAAATGCAAGCCGAACCATCTCATGGACCAACCCCTCGTCTGCTACTGGTCTTTGCCCAAGGTCCTAAGGCATGCGTAGATTCCCGATGGGAGGCTGTCCAGCGCATGTGCCCCTAAACCTGCCGGGGGGTGCCCTTGTTCCCAAAATTTGGTTTGACCTCGCAGGACTTTTGGGCATACTGCTGGCTTGGATGTGCTCCTGTATTGACATTTAGAATTCACGATTGGGCTGAGTAGATGTAGTAGGAACGGGTGGGGATACTTACAAGTTACCGGTAGACTGAGGCTATTTTGTCAAATATCTTGCGGCACGTTTCCATGAAACGCTTACAGCAACATATATTATGAGCAAACTGGCAATGCTCGATCTGATCCAGGACCTTCATTGGCAGATAGTATCCCATGTGCATGTCTCCAACAGCGCAGGAGTGTTGAAGCTTGTGATGAGGCCTTTTAATTGAGCGTTCATTCCACCAAAACCTCTCAAGTTGTATGCCGACCACCGTGTGCTCTTGAATTGGGCGTCATACAGTGTTGAAACGAGAATCGACAAGGTCTGGAATTTGGCAATAGAAGATGGACGTTTTGCCCAAGTCAAGCTGTCAAAATCAGAACAAGCTGATCAAGGTGACCCTCCGTTAACTTAATACCTTTTCACCTCTTAGATTTCAAACATAACCAGGTTCGTAGCTTTTCACTCAAATAGAACGGGGATCAAGATCAGTAATAATCACTTTTTTTGGTCTTAAGATATAAAAAGTAGAAAGGTCGTTAGGGTCATTAATAAACTGGAAAGGACAGGACAGACAAGGAAAAAAATATTCGAGTCAGCAGAAGTGACCGTGTGTGCCAGATAAGATCGTAAAAAAGGGGAAAGGCATGGTTGTGAGAACATTGGGAAGGAGTGAAAACACACGACAACACGGGGATTAGGTCCGTGTGTTGATAACTTCCAACACTTGCGAACCAACAAAGAGGTTGGCGAGCTCCCTCTTTCCCCCCTCATTTCCCAGCCTCCTCGTGAAAATAAACATGAATGGCTGCTGGGCCAGAGAAAGAGAAAGAGAGAAACATGGTATGTGCACTTGGGGGGAAAGGTAGCGTGGTTGTGTGTGATATTTGAGGATGTCCAACTCGTTGTTTTTTGTTCCTGTTTGCCGTGAAAAAAAAATCAAGCCTGGTTTACATCACAGGCTGGCAAACGTGCGTGTGTGTGTTTCCCATATCTCCCGCCATAACAAATATCCAAAAAATACGTTCTCCCATGTCCCATAAAAACGTTTATCTGGCCACATAAAACGGTAAAAAGACAACATGGCAAACAAAAAAACAGGAGACGAGGCAAAGAGGTAGGAGAGTGAAAAAAGGGAGAAAATAAACCAAGAAAGGTAAACAAAAAAAATAGAATAGGAATAAAATCTTTAAAAATTAAATCCTTCCATGCGGTGGGGGGCGTTAGGTCATCAGGCATTTACACCATTTCAGGCATTTTAAAGGCACAGAAAAAAAAGGAAAAGAAACGAAAAAAACGGATGTGTCGAGGGTCTATCGACAGGTGCGCTCTCTCAAATGCAGAGGATATCTGTCTCTGCAGAGTGAGGATCGCCTGCGAAAACCACCAAAAACAGAAGAAGAAAGAAAAGTCGATGTTCAAAAAGACGAAAAATGAAAATGAAAATAGCAGGCTTGCTTTCAAAGGAGTGGTCGTTTGGTCTCGTAAGGAGATGATCAATGTGTCGTTTGGTGTGGGTCCCGTGTTATCGTATAAAATGTTGGTTGAGAAAGAAAATAAAAAAAAGTCGTGAAAAATGCATGTCGATGATCGCTTTTCGTCCAGGGTTCTTCCTGGGGTCATTAATCACTGAAAAAGCATTTCCCCGTCTCGGTTATTTGTAAAAAGAGGCCGAAGTCCGGAGTTGAGAAAGAGAAAAGAAGTAAAAAGTCGAAAAGGTCAAAAAAGCGTCGTAAAAAGGCGAAGGAAACAAAATATCGAAGAATAAAGAAAATGTGTATATGCCCGTGAAAATGGTCGCAACCTATCTGCGACCCGAGACACCGACAGCGGGAGCTGCGCGGTTCATGGCAGACGCATCGTAGACAGCCGAAGGCATTGACGAGTCGAGGAGCGTCTTGCGACGCTTCATGTCCAGGGAAGACCGGTCGTCGTCGTCGTCACGACCACGCTTCATGCCTGTTGACGTGCCGTTCAGAGTCGGGGTCGCGTAGCCGTTGGGCAGGGTGCCGGGAATGTCAGCCGGGCCAGCGTACACATCCTGAGCCGAGGCGCCGTTCGTGTTTCCACGATCGCTCGTCACGACGTTGTACAGGTTGCTCGAGGCCTGGGTAGCCGCAGTGGTGCCTCCCGTGCGCGGCGGTGTGCTGTAGCCCTGCTGCGTGTAGTACGCTTGCGAGGCGGCGCTGCGCGGGGTCGACCGGCCAGACGTGGCCTGGTGGTTGGCGGCAGCGGCGGCAGCGACGTCCGGAGACAGGTGGCTGTGCTCGCTCGGCAGAGTGGCGACCTGGGGAGCGCCGTAGTTGTACTGGGCACGGCTGGCATCGTACGTGCTGCTGTCGTGCGTGTACTCGGTCTCGTGCTCATGGTCATCCTCAGGCACACCATGGGACACGCCGTCTCCGGCGTGACCGTTGTGGGCGTGAAGAAGGCCGTTCGACTGCTGCTTGTTGTCGACAATAGGCTCGTTGCCAGACGGGCCAGCAATCGACGAGCGGTTGGTAGCGGGCGCAGGCATTTCGGTCTTGACGTAGTTGCCAGCAGCAGCGGCGGCCGCGGCGGCAACAGCGTTGTGGCTGTACATGTTGTTGCGATCGTGAGGGCTGCTGTTAGGGGCACTACCAGGGTACTGGCTCTGGGGTTGCTGGTTGTGGTGCGGCGTGTGCTGCTGCGAGGGCGTCTGCTGTGTGGCCGGGGCCGGGGTCTGGTGGTGGTACATGGAGCGAGAGTCGTAAGCCTGGGTCGATGGGGGATACTGCTGCATGCCCTGCATGGGCGGGCCCGGAGGAGTGGTGGCAGGAGTGGCAGGCATGGAGCGGGCGTTGCTGAGGCTGGTGTCTATTGACATCGGGTTGTTGTTCGGTGCGCCGTTGACACCCTGCTGCGGCCACGAGAACGGCTCGGACGCGCTCATACCACCGCCAATGACGCTCGACGCACTGGTCGGCGGCGTGGGGAACGTATGGGCACGGTCGAGTGGCGGGCGGCCAGTAGGCGTAGCCATGTTAGCATGCGAGGCCAGTGTTTGCTGGGGACCGGGAAGGGCCATCGTTGAGTGGTGTTGCAGGGACGGCAGACCAGGGGCGCCGGGCTGACCAGCGCGCATCTGGCCCTGCTCCTGTTTCCGTCGCTCAGCAGCGGCCATGACCTGGCTCGTGCGGTTCTGGTTCGTCGGGTGGTACAGAAGGGCAGCAATGTTATGCACAAAGAGGGGGAACAGCAGCTCGGTGATCTTCTCCTTGTTGGCAAAGTCCAGCGCACGCTCAAAGGGGATCCACACGCCCTTGAGGTGCATAGGACCAATCTTGACGACGTGGCGGACCTTTTCGCTCTTCAAAATACCATCACGGCGACCACGGGTCATACCAGCAACGTTCAGCAGCTTGGTGCCGTTGATCATGTGGTTGTCTTGTTGATGTTAGCAGGATGAAAATAATGCAATAAAATGAACAGCAAATGAGCTCACCTTCTCTACGGGCCACGCAGATGCCACGGGCCTCAACCTGGAAGCACAGGCTTCCCTCATCCTCCCAAAGCGTAGCCGTGACACGGGGCTTCATGCCGGGCGGCGCAATCTGGCCGGTGTTGTCGAATCCCGAATAGCTGTTCTGCATGCTCTGCTGTGCGGCAACGCCAGGAAGTGGAAGAACATGCGGGTTCGCTGCCATAGGGTTAGCCACGGGAGCAGCAGTTGGCGGCGATGTCAGACCATTTGCGTAGCTGTACTGGTTGTAGGGCGACGGGTTCGGGTACTGGGCAGGGCCGGGTTGCAGCAGCGGCGGCTGCTGATGCGCGTACTGGGCAATGGCACTGGATGTGACTGGCGGCGGTGGTGCCTGGCCACCCTGCATGTGCGGCTGCTGGTAGTACATTTCTGGACCTTGGTTCATGGTGTGCTGATATTGGTCGTACCCGTGGATGGACGACTGGACAATGGGCGTGTGGAGGCCACCGGAAAGGGACGAAGGCACCGAGGGAAGGACGGTGGAAGGCGGCGTCTTGGGGCCGTGTGAAGAAGCGACCGAGGTGTATGGAGACTGGGAGTCGACACTCGAGCTCGTAGAAGACCCAATGGAGCCAACCCGGGGGGAAACGGTTCCCGACGAGTATGCCTGCTGGGCAGAAGGAGGAAATGGCAACGACGGCAGTCGCTCGTATGTCATGTACGAAGGACGCTGAGCAACAGCGTATGGGTGGTATGACGATGTGTCAAAAGAGCCCCGAGTCTGCGCTTGCGAAATCGACGGGAGATCCAGCGTTGCTGTGCCTCTGGCTGTCTCAATAAAAAAACAACAGCTCTGGGGAGAGCTGGCGGGACAGCGGAAAAGAAGGAAGAGAGAAGAAAGAAAATCGTGAGCTCAAAAGAACCGCATGCAATGCAAATCGCTCAAAACACAAGCAACAAAACAGGACGATGTTGGGGTTGGGTCGATAGAAGGTGCAAAAAGCCCAATCAGTCGATCAATCTCGAAGTCGGCAGTCAAAAATGAGAAAGAAAAGGTCCAGGTCGTCGTTATCGTCGTCTTCGTCGTAGAGTTGTCGTTTCGTTTCGTTTCGTTACATGAAAATGCTGAAAAGAAACGCAAAAACTGCAAAACTGCCACTACGGCCTCGATGTCGTGTCGTTCCTGAAAGTTTCTGAAAAGGGCGAAACTCTGCTGATACAGTTGCTGATATATCGGGTTGCAGTTTCTGTCTCCCACACTTTGTTTCCTTGTGTCTCGCGGTGGTAAGCGGGGCGGGAGAGATCAAGGCTTGTTGTCTCTTAAACCGTACAGCTCAACTACTCTGTGTCGAGATTATGAATTAGAATCAAGGCTGGTAAATAAAAAGAACAGCTGAACTGTGGCGAGGAACACAATCGAGGCTGGTGTCATGAAATCTGCAAGGGGAGGAAGAGGTGGGAGGAAAGGGACGAGGTCGGCTATAGATAGAGAGGGAGAAAAGTGTTGATTTGAGGCGGCGAGGGAGAATGAGAAGAAGAAACCGTGACAAGAAAGTAAGAAGCAAAAAGTAAGATGCGAGAAGAAAAGAGGGGGAACAGTAAGACAAAATGTGAAAATCGAAAATCGGACAGCACAGAAGATGTAGATGAGGTGGCGGGGACAGGATAAAAAACGCAAGCAAGGAGATAAACACCTACCTTTCGGATCTCAAGCTGGGATGCGAATTCGAGAGAGGGATAGAAGAGGTCGGTGACGGGCGTTCGACGGATGCGAAGATAGATCGTGGAAAGGAAGAGAGAGAAGAGAAGGAAAGGAAGAGAGGAAAGAAAAGAAGAGGAGGAGGGAAGGGAAAAGAGAAAAGGAAGAAAACCCGAGGAAGGTATTGGTGGAGGGAGGAAGGGGGAGGGGGAGAAAAAGAGAAGATGGATGGCTTTACAAGAAAAGAGGACGGCGGCGAGAAGAGGAAGAAGAGGGAGGCAGGTAAAAGAAAGTTTTAAGTGGAGGAGGAGTGGAGGAGAGGGTGGAGGATGGGCCCTGGTCTGGTGCGGTTGAGGTCGTGGTAGCGGGCGACGGTGATTGTAAAGTACATGTACGGGCGATCAGAGGGAACAGACAAGAGACCATGGCCCCCGGTCTGCCGCCAAATCTAGTCTCTGGAGCAAGGGTATCGTTGTGTTGACCACAGAGAAAAGCGTGTGCTCCGTACAACAGACAAGAAGCCTTCGTGCGAATAATCCGTGCTCTGTCCAGATACACGACCATGGATGGAGGCCAGCAGGCCCAGTTGAGCCGGCGAGGGGGTGCTTCAGACGATAGCTGGCAAGAGGAGAGCAGCAAGGTCTTTGAAAGACGTTTGATGTTTTATGTTGGGCAAGTAGAGCATCAAGAAGGGTGGGAGGCGAACTAACGGGAATGGCAACAAGGGAAAGAAAGATAGTGCAGAGATACGCAGAGCCTGGACAAGGAGACCGAGGAACGAAGCGCGAGCTGGTGTGTGTATTATTCTTCCCGTGTGTTGCGTAGCCGCTTCGCTCAAGAGCACTGTTTTCTATGAGATTGTTGCTTCTGAAAATTTAGTACATACAACAGCATGTTTACGTTGTATGGATCCGGAGCCAACATTCATGGCACCAGAGGTCTCAAAATATATGCTACCACCTGAAGCATACCATGAGCTTTATGTGCATCTTTAAAGATGCAGCTTCACTGCTTGAATATTTGTCGATAGAGAGGTATCGAGAAGCCGGCCAGATACCTTCATGTGAATGCATGCATTAGCAGCAGTCTGGCTCCCAGTGAGCTGTCGTCTGCCGGTCCAGCAAAACTCCGTTTTTTTTGTTCTGTTTGCCCTGCCCGAAGCTCGCCACAGCAAAAAGAGGAGAAAGGATGGTCTTAGGAAAAGCACGGGGCAGCGGCGCTAGGGGCAGATCCAGGATGCACGTCCAGGTCTCGACGGGTCCTGGGTGGGCAGCACTGCTCAATACGGAGAAGGCCAGGTGGGCGACGACCAGATAGTCCTGGCGCTGAGGAGCGAATGGAGGATGGTGAGTGAAGCAGATGTGGCCTGGCTGGCCCTTGGGCAATACTCCGTACAAGGCGGACAAAAAGGCTCTAGGGGCGCCTCCCTATCCAAGACGGTATCGGTGGTGTCGACGGTGTCGTTTTTGGCGGTCCAGCTTGCGAAAAAAAAAAAAATGTCTCTTGGACTTGCCTTTCGCTGGTTAGATAGAGTGACAGGGGTGCTGGGAAGGGAGGCTGGGGTGTGAAAGCAGATGGAGTCACTCTCTATCCGTTTTGTCCTTTTCGATACTTGGATGTTGCACCACATGAAGAGCGGTGGGCGGGTACATGGGCGGCGGGAAGAGAGAAAGAGCGAAAGTGCGCGAGGAGGATAGGACGGAGGGGTGAGCCAGGGTAGGTGGATGGGGGAGCAAGGGTATGAGCCTGGTCCTTGCAGGGGGGAGGGGTGTGGGAGGGTGGGAGGGGAGGGGAAGAAGGCGGGCCAGTGAGCAGCTGTGGGTGGTGGCAGAGATAGAGACAAGGAAAGGGACAAGAGGGGACGAGGAGGTTGGGGCGGTCTCTGGGAGTGTGCTTTCTGTGGGAGCGTGAGAGTGTGCAGACGAAGGGAAAGTCGTGTGTGCGAGTATTCGTACTCTGTAATACTCCGTAATACTCTGTACTCCTCTGTAATACTCCGTGCTCCATGCAGCATTTACGGTTTCCGTGGGTTTTGTTTGGCTCGCTGAGCTGTTCTGTGAGAGAAGTTTTTGTGGGTGGCATCTGGACGGCAAGGTCGCGCCAAGAGCAAACCCGGTTCGAATGGGAAGAGGGGAGAAAAGAAGACGCAAAGAACAAGACGAACAAAACAACGCTCTGTCATCCTTAAATGGACTGGCTTAATCAAGCCTGGCGAGTCCTGGTAACACCAAACTCACAATTGCGCTTGCAAAAAGCGTGTCAAAGAGACTGACCGAAGCAAACGAGAAAAGAGTCGGCGGGAAAAGAGGGGATGCCTGAACTGGCTAGCCCGGTCGAGAAGAAACGGCGAGAGCGGCGACGACGGCGTGGCCAGCGTGGACAGGTTTTTGTGGATTCCGTGTTGTCTTTTCCTGTGTTGGATGCGCCGTTCCGAACATAGGGCGGGCGAAGAGGGGTGTGGAAAGGAAAACGCGAGACGAATGGAGTGAGATGGGGAGGGTCGGAGGATAGAGGATGGACGGACAAAAAAGAGGTTGAGCAAAAGAAACAAAAATTGCGAAGATGAAAAGATGAAAAGAAAAGGAGAAGCCAAAAGAAGCATCGACGAAAGGATACACAGCTCTCAATTCAGGGGTAAAAACAGTCCTGGTCGTTCCTTCCTCTTTTACAGATCACGACAGTGTCATCTCGAGCGTACCCGGTCGCCCTTTCCATATTCGATGGCCGAGCTTCAACGGAAGGTGTATGCCACTCGCACCTGCCTTGTTCTGCCACGGTGAACAAGCGCCTTTGCAAGGAGCACCCGTTACGATAACCATGCATCTTGCGGAGGTACTGCCTGCATATAGTAATACTTGGATCTTACTTCGCGGAGGAAAAAGCGAGTGAGGTTTTGCATCTGCAAGATACCAACCAGATCCTGGTTTGGCTGAGAAGGCCAGACTCTCAACACCACCCCACGATACTCGTTTGCTTTGACTGGCCATGCTGCAACTCCGGGCATGCCTAATGCAGAGATTATTTGCGCGCACTAGGAATCACGCCAGGATTTGTTTAGCACACCAGTTCGTCGGTGCGCTGGGCGTGAAAACTGGGGTGCTTGAGCCCCAGAGCCAGTCGAAGTTGAAGCCTTCACAAAAGCCAGCTCCAGAAAGTCCAGCCCAGCCAAAGACGCCAATACACAAAAAAACGGGTTCCCATCCCGAAAAGAACGTCAGACCCAGTCAGGACAGGACCCCATACTTGGTCCTTTTTCTGTGCGCCTTTTCGCGAGGGCATGTGGGTGGGTATTTGGTTCTATGGCTTTTTGCTTTTGGCTTTTGTCGGTGCCAACACACAACGCGACAGCCTCCTTTGTTGTGCCATTTTGCTATTTTGTCACTCGTTCGAGCATTGTTTATTTGATTTATTTGTTCTTTCTGGCACGACGGCCGAAGGATTAGGCAATATACGGAAAGGTGCGGCCAGAACAAGACGGTAATGACGAGAAGCTTCACAAAAGGGAGAAATCATGGGAAGGGTGGGACATTGGACATTGAATGAAGCACAGAAAGAAAAGAAGTCGGCCAAGCCACCCCGTCCCGACCACCGAGGTCGTTGTCCGTTTGGATGTTGAGGGATGACTAAATATACGAGAGACAAGGACGCCAAAATTCAAGAAACCAACAAACCAACACATTTTAACAGCTAACAACAGACAGCCCGAAACTAGCACCAGGAACAAAGCCAACCAGTGAGGTTCTCACTACGGGAACGTCCTTTTCGGGGGGGCGACATGGGAAAATAGCAGGTGTCGGTTGTTTCTCCTTGTACGAGTACTTGTACACAGAGAGGTACATCTCTTATGATCTATCTGTGTTCTATTTTCATAATATCCCGGGCTATTTAGTTTAGCCAGCGTTTAAACCCGGCGTCAAAGTCGCCTGGGCCCGGTGGCTGGGCCAAAGGCAAAAAGGCACATGCAATAGAGACTAGAGAGTACGAAGGCGGGAAGCGAAAACTGGTCAAGAGGAAAGGGAGAAGTCGAAACAAAAGAAGTCTAAATCATCCCGAAAATTGCGACGTATGTGCCCAAGGATAAGACAGGATACATCCAGATAGCGTACAGAGGACGGAGGATGTACGATTGTTTACTTTCGTTTGCCGTCCACAGGTCAAGAAACCCGTAATACGTCGTCTCGCCTCGTCTTGAATGTCTCACGTCTTGGAACCGTTTGTTCAGTGCTCCAAGCATTCCTTTGTAAGCTCTGACCACGACCTCACTATCTCGAAATGATCCCTCTCCCTTCCATCGTTGCGATATTACTGCCCGTATACGCGCCAGACAACCTTGCTCGAATTCCCACAAAATCACGTCTTTTTCGTTTTTGTGGCCCTGTCTCTTTGGGCCTTTCCCGAGAACAAGAAGAAAAAAAGTGCCAGCGCATAGTCCGTCAGCAAACCAAGCTGAGTTCCCGTGGCTGAAACCGCGACACCACCGCCTGGTCATTGGCCCAGGCCCAAATCAGATACGCCAGGACCACTCCGTTGGCGCCTCGTCTGGGTCCGGCAGGCTGTTAGTGCTAGCTTCCTGAAAGTGCTAAAACTATTCCGTACTGAGTACTAGAAAAGTCCCTCCCATCGGTCGAGGGATGGCTTGGTGGTCTTTTTTTCCCTGTTTTCATGCTCCCTTTGCTGGATTGAAAACAAATAAATAAAAAAAAAATAAAAGGGCCAAAAAACCGCTGGACTCGACAGACCAATGGCAAATAGGGCAGCTCGATTCCTGAGGCTATCAACCCGTTATCGGATCGGCCCCCAGAATAAAAAATAAACGAAGATGGTGCCTGGGTATGACTACGAAATCTTCGAATATTAAAAACGGTTGACGACATGGCAAAGTAGTCAAGGGGGAGGCGAGTAAGAAGAAAACACGGCGTGGTACACAAAGGACGTTTGAATTCTCGCAATTATACTCCGTACTCCGTACCTGTGATAGGATAGACCAAATAAACAACAGCTTTTCCTCGGCCACGGTCTTTTGTTGTTTTCTTTTTCTTCCTCTTTTGCTATTTTGCGTCCTTTTTAAATCTTAAATTTCTTCTATTGATTTCTATCCCGTTTTCTCTTTAGATCCGTTTCATCTATGTCGTTTTCGTTCTCGCCAGCCTTTCGTCTTTTTGTCGTCTCTTTATCATCCCTGTTTCTCGAACTTCTCTTCCCCGTCCTCCCAGCCTCGTGCTTTTAGGGACCCGCCTTACGACGTTCAGCCATCCCTCCTTGGAAAGACTTTTCCCCTCCTTCCACAATTTTTTTTGAGTCAGCCCATCGGTTCCCGAGTCCGTCAGCCTTCCGAGTTTCTCTCGTTGGCTCTTTTTTGTTGGAACGGCCTTTGTTGTTGCTGATCCCAGACAAATAGCAAAGAACCAAAATAATACTTCAAGATACGGCATTATGTACCCCATGCTTGACACGCGGGCTGGATGCAAATGTCTCGGTCCGTTACGCACTTAATCGTGCCTCTGATCTATTTTCTATCTGTTGTCGTCTCTTGCTGTACTTGTCCCACGACGTACTGTATGACTCCGTATTTACTTTACGACGTTGATATATCACTTTGGCTACGAGCCTTCCTCCCCCTTCCTTTCTCTTCGCCTTCGATCAGGGCTTCCATACATGTGCTGTACATATTGTCATATACACACACGTTGCTCACAGTCGCACACTACGCAAGCGATGTGCCCTCTGTACGTCATCTTGTCTTGCTTTTCCTTCCCGTAACAGCTCCATCATTCTCGCGTGCAGGTTCAGCATTAATATTAAAAAAAGGGTAGCATACTCCATACCTACGACGCTCTCTTCTCGAGACACACCACGCCCCCCGCCTCTTGCTCGGACTTTTTATATTAAAGGACGCGGGAAATAACAACAAAAAGACGGCTTGGGGCGATATGTACGACATAACAGGATCGTTCGTCAACCTCTGGCCGTTACTCTTTTGCCCCCACAGTGTGACTGTTCTTTTTTGTTCTCTGTTGTCTCTGTCTCCTTTGCCAATTTATTTTTGGAGTTTCCATGTCTTCATGTTTTCCATAATATTGAAAAATGATGTGGTGATCATGTTCGAGAAACCATATGAAAACAACGAGGTTGGTAATCACGAGCGTCTTCTTCCACGCCCGTTTTTGATAGCCGCCGTTGGGTGGTTGGTGCTCAGGTGCTGTCTTGAAACTTAAAACCTCGAAAACTGCTCCCCATAAAAAAGGGAAAATGCACCCTACGAAAAATAGAAGAACCACCCTCCCAAGGCTTTGCCCCACAGTCTTGAGAGATCAAAACTCACGAAAATCCACGCCTAGCCCCAAACTGTTTTTCACTTTCTCACTCACGCCAGATCAACGTCACAGCCAGTCAGAACCCTCTTTATTTATTCTCTGCATGTGTGCTTGTCTATTCACTTGTCTTATTTGACGTTGCTTATTGTATTTTTTTCTTTGCTCTCAGGTTTATTGTGCATGTTTAACCTTTTCCGAGGGGCCTCCACCGAATGCGTTTGAAATCTAGAAATAAAAAAGATAAATATCTCGCTGAAAAACGGGAGCACGCCTTGTCTCGCTTGAATCTATTTCGATGAATTTCTACGAATTTTTGTGGCCTCTGGCTCTTGTGTTTTGCTGCTTCTGCTGACGGAATCGTGCAACTGTCCGTCCGGTCGTTTTTTTTTTCTCATACACGTAATAAGGCGGACTGTTTTGGCGGCCAAGGGCGTCCTTTGGTCGGCCCATTTCTGCGGCCAGGCCTTTTTCTCTCTTGTCTCTTCTCCATTTTGCATCGGCCGGCCCACGGCTATTGGCTGAATTTATCAATCTCACTCCAATACCAATAGCAGGACCGCACACAAACTGTCTTGTATTCGTGCCTCTTTTCCTATTCGTACGTTGAAAAGAGAAAGACGGAGTACTCCGTATGCGTGTACTTGTACATGAACCTGAGTCTAGAGCACGATTGCCGGAGAATGAGTCGGTTGTTGCTCTCTTTCTCGCAAGCCCCGGCCCAGTCGAACAAAACAATCAAGGCAAAGGCTTCAAAGAACATGCTCGTCTGTATCCGTGGTAGCCATCATCCAAGAAGCTCAGATACATACTTGTATATCCCAACAAGAACGCACGCACTGATACTCGACCCCAAGCTGTAGAGCGGATTAATATGGAAGATATGGAAAGCTCACACGTTTTTGTAGTGACCGTTTTCCGTGTTCCGGTATGTACCTGTACGGGGTATGATACGTTGAAAACAATTCAAGTACGTCGTATATTAAGTCCATCTCGCCGTAGGGCCCGTTCGAGGCACCAAGCGAAATAGCAGGTATTTAAATATTTAAGTTTGTACTCGGTATTTGTATGCTTGGTTTACCCAGGCCAGATAGCCTGGCCCTACAACGTGCTAACAATTGTGTGGCGTGGCCGATGGACGGGCCCGGTTTTCAAAGAACACAAATTAACGATGAAAACAAAAGAACCAGACATGAGTCGTAATGGCTACTCGGATATCGCCTTCTTATTTAAAGCTCCAACTCATTATCCCCACCTTCATTGCCTATGTTGCAAGTCGTTCGTCTTTAGCCAATCTGAGCCATTTTGCGATTGGCAAAAACACACGGCAATGCCGATTTTTGCTCGAGACGTTGAGGCAGAGTAGTTGAGGCAGAGTAGCATCCCGCATTTCATTTTCGGTTTCTTGTCTTTTCAACCCTACTGAGTAGTGAGCCCTTACGAGACATGCCAGCATGTCGTCCCCTGCCGTCTCTCTGAGCCTCAAGCTACCCACGTAGCGGCTTCGCTATTTTCCTTGATGTCGGTAGCCCTATCCCATTTTGCCAGGGATCTGCGAGACGGGCTCACGATAGTAAGATACGAGTATTCCGGCAGTCTGTCCAAAGACCACGACAGAAAATCAAAGACAAAAGGAAGGAAGAAAAAAGAATGGGCTGGCCGACCCAACAAATCAATCCCCGCAGTGCATCCTGCAGTTAAGCCTGCAGTGAAGCCTGCAGTTATGCAGCCGGGGCTACAGCAGGCGGGATTCTAGTGTGCATTTGCAGGGCATGGTGCTTACCCAATTCCGTGGGGTGCAGTCAGCATGCACATAGAAGAAGATAGACAAGCAACAGACAGGCCAGTCGAACGGAGACTTATTTGGATCAATACAGATGCAGATACAGTTAGTGCTTGCCACCTGGTGTGAGTGGTGTGCGTGGCATGCGGTCATATGCTGTTGCTTGATAGGAAGACAGATTGGTGGCATGCACGGGATATTGTGTACCCGGAGGCTGCATATGAAAGCCGTGCACTTGCACATTTGTGCATTTGTGCATCGGCATGCAGGTGAAGTGCAGCGTGCTAAGTTTTGCTTTATTTTGGTGTTTTTGGTGTTTTTGGTGCCTTTGGTGTCCTTGGTTTCGTGGCATTGAACTCCAAAATCAATGGTCATCCACGAAAACAAAATATAACAAGGTGAAAGTCGACGACAAAATAGGTGAACATCGGACAAAATCATGACCACATGTGGTCCACAGGCACACAAAGTTAGACAACTTCCCGTCCACCCACACAAAAAGCACAAAAAAGTGCACGCCAATCGCCCTGCCAAGACGAAAAAGGGCAGAAGCGCAAGTGGAAGTGGAAAGATTCAAAAAGAAAGAGAAAAAGACAAAAGCTTCAAAAAGGAAACATTGAAAGCGACATCCGAAAGCCACGGGGCAAACCAGCAGCCTCCCAAGACTGCAACAAATAGCACACATTGAAAAAGGTTATTTACTAGGTAAAAGACAAGGCGAAAAACAAGCAGAATTCGAGATATGCCAACACACTCCCGCCCGCCACCCTCCATAAATAAAATGTACAACCACAAGTCTCTCCTGTGAGCGTCTCACACAACCCATCCCGCGTATCGTATCGTACATGCAATACACCCGTCCTTGTCGATTGGACAGGCTTCAGGGTATGTAGCCGCCGTCCTGCTTCTATCTTCTGGGCTTTTCTTGTCCCCGGCTGTCAAAATACATTCTTTCCCCGCATGTTGCGGCTGCACATTCTTGTACCCTGCACATTCCATCCACCCGCCATGCGTTATTCCTGCACAAAGGCTCCATCAACCACTGCGCGGAGTATCAAAGTACACTCTCAGCCTGTTTACACACTGAAGGTAAATCGTACATCTCCCGTCAGCACCTCTCTTTATTGACATTGTAGGACGCAAGACGCAAGACGGAGGGACCTGCACAGCGGGAGTGGCATGTATCTTACAGTAGCGCGTCTGCGAGGGTGAAGGGTGCCATGCGATCTGGCCTGACCTCCATTGCTCTCCTCCTCTCTGCCGTTGCATTTTTGGCTCTGCATGGCCTCGCCGTGAGCCGGCCGAAACGGAGTCTGGGCCAAATACTACTTTGCAAACAGATGTATTTACTCATACAAATCTGGTATATGTGTACCTCTACGAGAGAAGGCGCCTGAATATTGAAAGCCACAGCCTTCTCGTTTCTGTTCCTCTGCATTCGCTTGCATCTTGAATTCAAAGTCAGACGCACCGAACGCAGAGAATAACGCACAAGCACACGCTCTCTCTTACACAGAATGGTGTGATGGACGCACACAAAATGCAAAATGCAATATGCAACCTGCAGAAACGCACAAACGCACAAACCACCTCATCGCGACAAAAGAATAGTAGAGCTATAACATACTAAATAAACGCGTTCTTTCCAGGAACCAAAACGGTTTCTTTATTCTCAATGTCAGGAACAGTTGTGTACATGAGACAAAGACATGATTATCATTTGAGAATTAATAATATAGCAACCACCGAGAACAAAGAAAAATACTAGAAAAAAATCCAGGAACGAGAATAAAAGGCGGGGGAATCAAAAACCGAATATTAAAAACCGAAAACCAAAATTCGATCCTGCTGACTCGGTCTTAAAGCCATACGCATACGGCCAAATCCGCTTGTATCTTGTAACTTGTACCGTGATCTACATCAACCATCGCATGGTTCTCACAGTTCGTTTCGATCCGCGTCGTTTAGCAAGTCTAGATATCTTTGTCGTTGCATCCTACGAAAAACGAAACATGCTCCGTAAATAGACAAATTCGGCCGGCGCCCGAATGCTCCGTTACCTTTTTTACAAGAGCCTTACCCTTTTGGCCGCGTTCGGACTACACCGCCGCAAGACTGGACACATAATAACGCACGAGCTCTTTTTTTGTCTTGATTCTAGCACTTCTCCTGCGTGCCCCTCTCCCCCTATTCCGTGTTCTCGGATCACCTCGATGGAACCGGGGCATGGGCCACGACGAACCAACAGTGCAGTCAGCGGCCATCCCCGCTTTCCAGCTGGGACATGGACAGGAAAATAAAGGATACTGTGGGAGAGATAGACACGCGAGAGACAGACAGGGAAAACAAAGAGAATGCACGAAAAACAGGCATAAAATATCCTCCGAAGGAAGAGGAGCGTGTGGTGATGGGACCCAAAGAAATGCACAGAGCTCCGTATTGTCACGGTACATAGCTTGACAAAAGAGGCACTTTACTGAGAACTCGGATGGTCGCGAGAGCTTCCCCTCTTCTCGATGGCGGAGGATGAAGATAAGAGGGTCTGTGTTCGAGGGAAACACACGCAACAACTTCGCCGACCACCGGACCCAAAGCTGTATCGTTTTTGGTTTCTTGGTCCTTATTTACTCAACAACATGCTCTTGAAAGTGTCCTGCGCCTCCAGAAATTTCATGCCAGGGCCTGTGCTCAAGCTTGTCCTGTGAGCTGCGAGGCGAGGCCCGTCCTGCAAGGGACGCTCGCTTGTTCTCACGCTGTGCATATATATGTATGTACTGCGATGTAAAAATAAGGGAAAGAAAGTAGTCCAACAAAAAATAAAATAAAATTAATTTTCCGAAAACTGCCAGGGCATCGTTTGCTGCAATGCAAGGCAAGGTAAAGGCAAGATAATGGAGGGGAGGCAACAAGATGGGGAGCTAACAAGTCCCGGCATTGGTGTAGTAGCGCTTTCTGGCGCCCTGGTCTTATTTTTGTGAGGGAATAGCATACCGAGATACCCCATATTACAGAGATGCATCTTCTGAAATATGCTTGTATTCCATATCAGAATGCAATTAATTCACCGTGCTCTCGATACTTGATCGTTCCTGTACGATGGACGCACCGCATCGAGTGAGTGCGCATATGCAAGCAGGCCAGCAGCCTACCACCTGTATAGTGTGTGTTTTTCCTTTGGTGTCTCTTTTCTTTCTTTTTCAGCGTGTATGTGTCAGTTGTGTCGTATTTCTCATCGGATTCGAATCGAGCTTTCTGCACCCTGACATGGACAGCCTACAGTGGCTCACAGTGGGCCCTGACAGTTTACAGCACTCGTACGTCAAACATCACAGGCACCTTACAGGCACATACAGTCGTCGTGAGAAGTAGCTCTGAACATCGATGCCGACAGGACAACTCAAAATATGTGACAAACTCTCACAAAATAAGAACACGTTGTAATATTTTCTCATTGCTAGAATTTTAAAAAAAAAAAAAAAAATTCAAGATTGAAAAACGCGTCAAGACAGACAATACGACGTGAGAAGTGAACGTGGTGGGAAAATATGGGCAGGCGTGGGACGTAGGACTGCATGTGCAGGCAGCCTGCAGCAGTCCAGCAGTCCATTTTGCAACCGCCCATCGAGCCGATACAACAAATTGGAGATGCTTTGTGAGATACAAACGAACACCCAAGACCTCGCGTCCACAACACATCCAAACCTCGATACTTTGTACATGGGACGGCATGCATCACAGTGGAGAGCCACAGCTAAAAAGGAGTTGGGATATCTTGAATTTTGAATTTTCAACTCCGAGACTGGTGATTATGCCCTGTCATGGTCCCCTTTTGAATTTTCCCTCATCCAATTTGGGATTTTGAGCATCTCAGTGCTCTGCACAGGCCCCATGCTCTCTCTCCACTTGCCCCTTTTCCCACGCGTTTTCTTTTCATCCTCGGGCATTTCTCTGATCAAATCGAGAAAGAGAATGGCCGTCAGATTTTCGAGATACGTGTTCTGTCGAGAGCGTGATCTCTAAAAAGGTACGGAGTACGAACTTCTCGAAAGGGAACACAGCATGTCCTGCCCAGGAAGGATTTTGTCGTTTTTGTGTGTTGACTCCACACACAAGAAAGCCCAAGCTCCCAAGCTCAGGAGGTCATCGCCTAAAAAGCTCACAGCCCCTGTTAGTTAGGCCCAGCCCAGCCTTCAGCCCCAGCCGACACCAGCCTCCTCTCACACAATGGTAAACCTCAAACTCCTTCTTTTTCACCTCTTTTTTTTTTCTCTTACCCTCCTTTCCCGGTCTTCCTTGCATTCGAACGACGGGGTGTGCTGCGTGATGCAGGAACACCCGGATTTTGATTCTCATTTTTTTGAGGCCATACGGAGTACTCCGTAAAAAATCAAAACGGAGACAAATGGAGCCCAAGGTGCAGGGCTACACAATGAATGTCCACTTGACGGAAGGGTATCAAAACCCAGTCTGACAGCAAGCCATTGAGCTTTCCTATTCGTGAAAAATATTGGAAGGAAGATTTTTCAGTGACCTTTTCAGACGAATCCAGTGTAGTGTCCACAGGGGCAACAGCTGAACTGGCAATTCTGGATAAAAAATGCCCTCTTATTCGTGAAATAATCCAACACTCAACTCGGACGAATGACCAAGGAACACATCCAAGACATTGCCTCCCACCGTCGTCAGTCGGAGTGGACCGCCGTAAGAATCTGTTTTTCAATTTTTACTCTCCTCTCTTTTTTCTCAACGTCTTGAGGTTTGAATATATTTTCTCGCCTTTTGTTTGGCCAATTCTCGTGAAACTGTCGCTCGTATTCCGTAAAGGGAAACCGTCCAGGTGCCCCTGTAAGTGCTGTAAGTCAACAAGCAAACGTACATTGTCAGGTCCTGAGCCTGAGCCATCGTGGCATCTGCGTAGACCGTTCTACCATTGCCACACCGTCTTCCATGTTTCTTTTTTTTCGTGTGCCGTCTATGTTGCAATACCGTCCTTAAATGTCTTCTATTTTCAAACGCTTCCGGCCCGAACTGTGCACAAGGCTGGTCCAATACTACAGGAAATTGCGCACGTCGGTGACTAGGCCAGTATCGACACCAAAGGACAGAAAAGGACAGCAATGGACAAAAGCTCCTTCGATCTTGAGGCCCGGCCAGGGAGCAAAAAGAACAACAGTAAGAACTGACAAGAGGCCAGAGTGGCAAAGCCAAGGTATGAGAAGGATCAAAGACCGGGACCGGGGGCTTGGGGACCTCTCCCTTGCTTGGGAGGAGTCTATTGAGCAGTTAGCTGTATTCCTGTTTTTTCTACGATACAAACAATACTGGGGCACACATGTCGATGTGCATGTCGGCGACGGCCGCCCGCAAGAGCCGTTCCATGGCGCGGAGCCACGCAGGAACAGGGAAAGGGGGTCCAAGAGGTTCTGGGAAGTCTGGATACCAATGTAAAGGTGGGCATGCATGCCGAGGCTACGAAAAGAAGCTGTGGTCCAAGTGATTACGATGTCCACGGGCGGATGTTTTGAAACATTGCCATGACCCCTACTCCGTAGAGGCCTAAAAGAGAAACGGAGCACAGAGTGTGGAAGAGCACACAAAAAGAGAACGGAAATAGTAACCGTGTGCAAAGCACGTTTTCCACGATAGGAAAAGAAAACAAAAAGGAGGTTGGGATTTCGTGGTGTCGTGGGTCAGATCCTACCCGTCAATATAATAGGGGACTCCTAGCTCTTGATGTCGTAAACGCCCTAAAAAAGCGTTGGTCTCAGTGAGAGGCTGGGCCCAGAGCCTACGCTCGCAAAAAAAGTAACACTAAAAAAAACATGGAAAAAGAAGAGACATGTCTCACTTGGATTTTTGCCAACGCACAATATGACAATATGACGAGGCAACGGCGGCAGGCCAAATGGACTAGACAGAAAACAAGGAGACAAGATAGGGGACAAGAATCAAAGCCAATGACATGGGAGCCTGCACGATGCGATCAAGGTCCATCCGGGATTCTCGCCGTTTTTTCATCCCAATGTTTGGGACCGGACCTGCTTCTTGAGGCTCCACGCAAACGCAGGGGAAGGCAGAAAGAGGAAAGATGACAAGATCCGAAAGGTCAGCACACCGACAGGGTCCGGACTTGAACTGCCTTGGCTTGAGGCTTTATTGCGTACTCATCCTGTCTATCACGATACGGTGCTAGATATGGGAGGCTGATCGTTGTTCTTACGGTACTTTTTGAGCCGAGAAAAAAAATCAAAACATGGCCGCCACGAGGCTTTAGCAGAGACTGGCGCTGGGTCTCGTGGTCATAACGGTGCAGTAAGGAAAGGTGCATTTTGATTTCTGAAGCACCCTATCTGGCTACCGCAAGCCATACGCATACGGTATGATATGTTTAGAGTCGTAGAGTCGCAGTTTAGGGCCAAGAGAAGGAGTGATGGACGCTCATCCCTTTGCTGGCAAGCAAGATGCGATTGGTGAATGGCTGGAGTGGCGTCCCTCTTGACCTTTGTCGCTTGGAACTCTGATCACTGGACACTGATGGCAAGGTATTAAGAAGTCGGCTTGGTATGGGATTGGCCAACCACTAGAAACGAAGGATTCTGATTTTCAACATCACCGTAATCCCGTTCTTTGATATCTCCTGATGGTCAATGGTCCTTACTGTCTTCAGATCGCTCACTGTTGTCATTCTTTTCCTTATTCTGTCATCACCAGCCCCGTTTTGTTCGTTTGTTGATATCGTTCCCCCTTTCTCTCCCCACAAAGTAATATCTCATCGTCCTTTCTCGTCTCCTCGCCTCCTGTCTCAGGCGGCAACGTGATTTCTGGACTGCGAATCATCTGTCCGCGCCAAATCGCTGTTGTATCTGTTGCATTGTGGTCAGAAGTTTAAAGGTCAAAAGTAAAAAAATTTGCTGTCGTGGCTGACGTAGACTGGCTGGGAGAAAGGAAGCACAGTAACAGAGTCACAAACAGTGCTGAGCCGCCCGCCCCCAAAGTCAAGACAACCGCCAAAGAAAGAAGAAAGAAAGAAAGAAAAACGAATCAGATGCGACCGACCGATGTCCAGCCACCCAATGAGCCCTCATGTGCCCCAATGGACCCCCAAATGACCTCCAATAAGCCCCCTGATGGCGCCTAACGCCTTGGGTTTTTAGTGGTCAGTTGACCGCCAACATGTTTTCTGTCTTTCGAGTGTCCCATGAGCCATCGTCGTCAAACCTCGTCCCACGTTGAACTGATATCGAAGCGCCGGAACGACGCCCCAAGCCTCAGCGCCTCGTGTATCAACATCCCCTCACAAGGCCAGCCCTAAAAACCTCAGAGATCTCAACGACGGCAAAGACGGCCAACAAAAACAACAACAAACTGTCTCAAACTCCGCCCCCAAGTTATTATCGTCCTTTTTTGCACGTCCTTTTCTCCATTCGTAAACTGGCAGACAGGCACAAAAGGCCGCCCTTGCTTGCCTGGGAAGCCCATGCCCCAGACCGCGATAATCTTGTGGTCCACTGTCAACAGCCCCCGGTCTCCCCTTTTGCTGCTTGCCCATTCTGGGCGAGGATCGTCACCTCAAAAAGCACGCAAAGCACCAAAACACCAAAGCACGCAAGAGAAACGATTGTCGGTATGGAGTCATACTCTGTAATGTCGTGTCTTTTCCAGGACCTTGGGACAAAAGTAAGAGACTAGAATAACAAAGACTGGTCATCAAAAACGGCGACGTTGAAAATAGGACCACCAAAACGTCCAGAACGGCACAGATAGGCAATATGTTGATGGCCGTTCAAGCCCCAGCACAGTAAGGAAGAGGGGAAAGCTGCTTCTAAAAGCCTGTAATGTCCGCTATTTCCATTTCATTACTGGCCTTTCTGCCAGGGCGTGAAATCACGGGCCGCACTCGGCCGCGTGTGGACGGGCATCGCAACTATTGTAAAAGAAAGTAAAGATCTTCTATTGTTTTTCTCTGTTTTGTCTCAGCTTCTTTCTTTCTTGTCATCCTCCCTCTATTTTCTACTTTAGCGGTGTGGCGGCCGAGACCCCGCTGTACCGAGTTGGGTGTCTTGCAGCCCCTTTGCCCCAAAGGCCCCCCAAAAGACCCCAGACCTTCCTTCTCTTTTGGGTCTAGAAGGTCGGTTTCCTTGTAAGTGTAAGACAAATCCACGACAGACTCACGAGTGAAGGAGTGTCTGTCACCACCAGATGCACCCAGCTGCACCTGTTCCTATGGGGACCTTGTGCAGTACTGCTGTCTCTGTCTGATCTTGGGGGCCGGTGAATTCAAAGAAAGGAGAGGCTAAAACGGAGAGACGAAAATAACATGCAAGATATGAAAGATGAAAGACGATAGACAAGACGTGATATTGGCGGGCGTGCCGAAACAAGGAAAACAAAAGGCCAGTTGCAGCATGGAAAGCAACATGAAAAACATGGCGTTCTCAGACTTGGGTTTCCTGATTTCAATATTTCTCATGGCCATCTCCCCTGTCTTCTTTTTATTTTTGTTGAGCCGCATCTGCAGCATCAATCGCCTCCTATTTTGGGACCATACACCGAGACATCCTTTCCATCCAGTTTGTGTCTTTTTCTTGTCGTCCTGTCATCAACCTGCAGTCTGCAAATGCAAAATGCAAAATGCAGGACCAGTCCGATGGGATCGACTTTGCGAGGCTTGGGTGCTTAATTAGATCGAGCACCAACCACATCTGCCGCTGCCGGTAGGATATTGGTGTGTCTGCTACTTAGGTACGCATACAATGTACGATGTATGGCCGTGCATCAATAAGCAAACCGCCCACTAAAGGGCTGTGAGCACGGCGTTCTATCTCGTTGTGGCAGGATCAACAATCAGACAATTAAAGACGGCATCAGTCACGGCGTAAGGGACAACATCCTTGTCAGGGGAAGAGGGACAAAATCAACAAGAACGAAGTATTGCAGTATCGTGGCTCCCGGATGCGTATCTCGGGACTCCCGCGGCCAGGGACGAAGTCTGTTGGCGCCGTTGCCAGACAGAAGAGTGTTGCTTTATATCAGCCATTTCTCGTGGTCGTGCAAGTTTCTTTGTACGCACGTCCGGTGTCCGTGGCACTAAATGGGCAGAATATAAAATATAAAATACAACATAAACAAAGGAAAGACAAAGAGAAAAAACGACATCGTAGACAGTTGGTGCGGCATTGGCCGTTGGGAAGACAGAATATCAACAATTGTGCTTGAGGTGCACAAAGTCAAAAATTCAAATATATCACGAACCGGGGCTGGCACCAACAAGAAAAAGAGACGAAGAGCAAAAACAAAATGGCAGGGGGTCATGCAAAAGAAATGATGAGAGGCGAGTCAGGGCGTCAAGACGTTAGGAGAGACAGGAAAAGGAGAAAGGAGAAGAACGAAATATGGAAATAAAGAAAAGAAAAGGGGCCGGTTGGTTGGGAGTCGGTTGGGAAGCCACTTGGAAAATCGTTGGCGGCGCGGCGGTTGGTGATGTTCAATGTCGTACAGATCCAATATCAACGAAACACCAGCAGTCTTTTTTTTGCTGTCTTTTTCTCCTCTTTTTTTTCTTTTCTTGCTTTCCTTCCCCTGTGTGGGGGGGGGGGCGGGGGGGGGGGGGGGGGGGGGGGGGGGGGGGGGGGGGGGGGGGGGGG